>JASDQU010753769.1:0-20941 GCA_032191745.1 Picea mariana
GCTAGATCCCAGCTTTAAAAGCGGTTGGTTAAGGTTACCTTTGTGTATTTCTTCTTTTCAACCTCTAGGAAATTTACAGAGTGATAACAACAGTATGAGGTTGATTCCTAGTGCTAACATCTTCAACTTCTGAGCCTCGAGACATCATCTCCTTAGTTACCCCTAGCTTGATCGGGTAACATCTGGCTCATACATGGGGACATGTGCTCAACATAGAGAACATGAGAACCTCATCATCTCCTGGTAAGACATGTGCCTATGCATACTCAAAAAAATATGTTAGATAATCGAGGGGTGCTTGCTTACCCTTTGTTCATATAATCAAAAATTCAACTATCCCTTAAAAAGAAAGTTTTTCATTTTTCAAAAAAAAACTTCTAATTAACATGTAATATTATTCAAGCAAATGCATCACAACAACTATGCATAAATGCAAGAGAATCAATATGTAAATCAAATGAATGCAACTAACCTACGATGAACACACAAATGCAATGCAGAAAATAAAATGACCTACCTACTTACCTGGGCCCAAGGCCCATGGAGATCAAGTGCTTAGTGATATTAGGTGAAATCATACATCTAGTGCAACCACCTTCTCAACATATCATCAAGGTATCTCCCCCTATGATTAATCATGTAATAAAACAAAGATAATTCAAGCATAAAATAAGCATGCAACCAATCATATAAAGCAACTCATGGAAACGGGTGGGAGGGAGAAAATCTTGTTGGAAGGAATAGCCACAAGCTTGTTCTACGCATCTCTAAATATGGATGCCACATATAGATGATGTCTCATCTTCTTCCTCATTAACATGACCACCACTTCCGAAAGACTAAGAGAATATGAGAGATCGGAAGACAATTGCATGGCTTCCCAAAGAAGAAGATAAAAGGTAAGGGACAGCCCCATGTCTGGAGAAAGAAATCATCCTACCACTGAAAAATTGTCACATTTTCATATGCAAATCCTTGTAAAAATCCCCAAGATGAAAAAACTTATCCTCAGTAGACTGAGTCTCTAATTGTTCTAAGCTAACGAGGGCCTCATGTCCATAAAAATTCAAGCATAAATATGGTTGAGAATCTTTATCAAATAATAGTTCTAAGTCTTCAAAAGGATGATCCTCAAGGTATATTTGGGAATCAACATAAGTGGACTACAACAAGCCATATTTTGGTGGATGGAAAAGGTTTATGATCATATCGTCACCAAGTTGCCAAATATCTTGATCGTCCATGTATGAAAAGCAACCTTCCAAAGGAAAGGCTTCCACATTTTTTATTCGGAAATTTCCCTCAATGTCGTAGATGGGATCTCCATCAGAACCAAAACAACCAATATCACATCCACGCTTCCAAACACATATGAAATAATCAATATGATTTTCAACTATTTCTTAAGGTTGTTCCACAAATTCACTTGTAATATCGGAGTTGAGTACTTCTTCACAAGGTTGGACAACTTAATATTCCAATGTCTCATTTGAGTATTCATGGTAACTTTCTTCATAGATCTGTTCTTCAAGCATCTCTTCATCTGTAGGGGCTTTCTCTTCAATAAGAGGTGCTTCATAAATTTTTTCTTCAATAGATTCTTGGGTAAATTACTTTATAAGATTCATCATATGCTTAACTCAATCATCAACATCTTTTTTCTTTTCCACCTGTAAAAGTGTCCTCGAAATATGGTAAGTTCTAGGCAAGGGTTTATCCCATGGTGCCATAATTCCATTATCTAAAATTTCACTTCAATGGAGTCATCAGATGAGCTCAAGGCTCACCAAAAGGAGAGGGTATTTTCCTCAATGGAGTCGCCAAATAAAATTGTATGAAGTTCATCAAAAGTTAAAAGGGAACTTCCCTCAATTGGAGTGGCCAAGCAAGCTATGGGTAAAGGCTTTCGGATAGAATTACTAAATTTCATTCTGGCATTGGAAAGGATTCAAAATCCTCCCTGACAAAGCCGCCAAAAACGTTATCGCACAGTTTGTAGTTTGGGAAAATCCCAACCCAAACAACAAATGGAAACAACTATAGACACCTATCACTATTACCTCAATAGATATTCCCCTCATTTTAGTGAAGGAAAAATACAACACAAGGGAGGCTTCCCAGGTGACCCTATGGGGATTGCAAAGGGAGAAGTAAAGAGCTTGAAGAATACCCCTATAGGTCAAATTATTAGATGACTTCATGCTTGAGGAGAGAGTCCTTGGAGTTGGTAAATGGTTTCCAAGCTTGTGTACCTGCAAAACAGTGTTAGACAAACCAAAACAAGGCCAAATATGATGATATAAGCCTCAATACAAGTGGGCAATCAACAAGAAATCTTGTTGTCCCAAAATTGAAGCAGTAAGGAAATATATATCAAGAATGAATAAATTATGACATCTACAAATTAGATCATCAAAATCAAGAGAATGAGGGAATGATGGCAGGCATCGATCATGGTGGGCATAGGAGGGCGTCGAAGGGTGATGGAGCAAGTGGATAGGTTTTTCCCCATATCTGGTGGTGGGGTGGATTGGATCGTGGTTGGGGCTTATTTTTTCAGTGCTGGAATTTTTTCCTGGATTGGGCTGGAGGCTTCTTGGCATACATGGGTTTTGCGAGGATGCCTTTCCCACTTTCTGACCACTCATTTTTTTTTCCTGGTCAGTATGGTGTCGATATGGTATGCAGACTCAGTATCGGACACGAGCGTTGTGGGGTGTGGACCTATGGAAGGGGACCCAAAACCCCCTATCAGTATATCCTTGGGATATCAGGCGGTGAACTCAACGAATCTGGTAAATGCCCTAACATCTAGCCTATATTTGGGGATTCCCTCCTCGATCCATATGTCGTATTTGGGTGGCTTGGCTTACAAGATGTCAGTGGTTTCTTTGATGGGGTTTGAACCTGGGTTGGATCCCCTTTATAATCTGTCAAAGGGTGACTTTGTTTGCATCGGTTCCGAGCTTGGGGCTCTCTTTGATGTCGATTGTTGGGGTACCCAACAAAAATACCTATCAGTGGTTGATTCTTGTGCCCAATTCTCCCCGTCGGAGGTTTTTAATGACTCTGGTTATTTTCTGGAGATTGCGGTGACAGTCAAAGATTTCTTTGGAGGGGTTACTGTTCCAGGTAGGGTTTCTGGACCCTCTGTTTCTCCTCCACATTGTTCGGGTTCTAAAGGAATCGCTCAAGGGGTGGGTCGAGAACGACTGAAGGAAGGGGGGGTAGCAAAGTGTTTCATGCTTAGAGGTTCCCAATGTGCGTGGGATAGGACCATGGTGGGTTGGGTGCGTGGGAAACGGTTGGGTACTGCTTTCTTGCGCTCTTGGGTGGACAAATTTTGGGGCTCTAATATCTCTTTCCCTCCCAGTCTTCAACTGTTAGCAAAGGGTTGGTTTGCTTTTGTCTTCTATGCCTCTATAGATGTTATCTGGGTTCTATCTAAAACTTGGACTAGTATGGATGGCAGGCGTATTGTACTTAAGCATTGGACTCCAAATTTTGATGCAAAGTGGGAGAGGGTGGATGTGGTTCCTATTTGGGTTCGGTTACTAGGCCTACCTATGCAGTACTGGAACCCTGTTCGTTTCTCGGCCATTGGAAACAAATTGGGCGAATATATTGAAGCGAACTTATCCTTTGAAGATACAGGTCTTATGTTCATGGCCAGGATTTTAGTGAGGTTAGATCTTCATCCAGGACTTCTCGAGGAGTTGAATATTGAGATAGTTTCCAGTTCTTTTATTCAGTCATTGGATTATGAGGGAATTCCTTTCAGATTTCATAGTTGACATGTTTATGGGCATGGAGTTGCGGCCTGCAAACTACCTTTCAAGGGGAAGGTGCGGGGATCCTTGGATGTTGGTGCTGGTACTGGGTCGGGTCGTGTGGTTATGGGGTTTGGGGCTATTGGGGGTGATCATTCGGTGGCTTCATAGACTCGTGACATTGGTAGGGATAATAGGTGGAAAACTAATTCACCTGCAGGCCTTGCTTCGGGTGATCGGGATTTGGATCGCGCTAAGGTTCAAAAGTCTACATTGTTGGCTTGCCCAAGGTATCTTCTAGTTTCGGGTAAGCAACAGTTTCCTTTACCTCTGGTTGCTTCATATATCTCTTCTGAATTATTGCTTCCGTCGGGAATTATGGGGTTGGATGTTTTTTCTTCGATGGGTTTCTCCATGCTCTTCACCCAACCTCGTCCTGAGGCAGCTTTTTGTACTCTCTATCATGTTGGGGCTCTTTATCCTCGATCGATTAGTACCCCATTAGCCACCTTGAGTCAGGTGTCACGGGATTTATGTGTGTGTGGGGCTCCCCTTACTTTGATGTCTCATGAGGATGTGGGTATTTTGGTTTCCTCCTCTAATGGTATAGCCTTCCTCTTGGAGCCCACTACTACCTTTCCTTCTTCTACTTTGTCCTTTTGTGGGACTCCTTCCCATTCTAGCAATCAGTCTTCTGAGGGGTCTAGGATTCATTATTCTCTCTGCAACAGGGTTGTTTTAACTAAGGATTTGGGTAGCTGCGGCGCGGAGGATCCACTGGGGCAGGGTTTGGGGTCTCTTCCTCAGGCTTCATATTCGTTCTAGGGTCAGGGATTGATGTGGCTTCTGGCAGGAAATATTCCATTAAATGGGTTCTTAGAGAAAAGAAACCCCAAGAGGTGGTTTTTATATGAAAATTATGTCATTTAACTATAGGGGCTTGGCAAGCCCGGCAAAAAAATCGTCCTTTAAAAGATTAGTTGTTGTTATCCCTCTGGATGTTATCTTTTTAAAAGAAACTATGGGGGTTAATGAACTGGTGGTTGCGTCATTGGAATCACTTTTTCCAAGATGGTCCTTTGTGGTGGTGGATGCAAAGGGTTGATCTAGGGGACTATCCATTGGATGGTGTCTCAAGCGTTGTAAATGCGAACGGATTTGGGGTTTCGAATTGGGGATTGGACTCAACATTTTTTCAGTTGAACTAGGACACTCCTTGACGCTTGTTAACATCTATGGTCCCTACGCTGATTGGAAACGCTATTGGGACTCCCTCACAAAGTGCTCTTGGTTTTCTGAACAAGAGGTTATTGTGGGTGGGGACTTAAATTTTTTCGTGGGAGCGGCGGAGGTTTGGCATCCTTGAACTTCCCCAAACCCTTTGTCTAACTACTTCACTCATTTTTTTTTATCTTGATGGGTTACTGGATTTAGAGCCGATAAAATTACAGCTGACTTAGCGTAATATATGGGTTGGGGATGATCACATTGTAAAATGACTGGATCGTTTCCTTCTAAAGGAGGATCTGGTGGATAATTTGACCCTTGCTCGACAATGGGTTGCTTGTAGCGGTGAATCGGATCACAGCCTGATTTTTCTGGAATTAAGTGGTAGGGTTCGTCGGACTCCCAGCCCCTTTAAGTTATTCGAAGGTTGGTTAAAGAATCCAAAGTATCAAGCCTTGGTACATAAGTTGTGCATTCCCTTTGGTCCTGAAAAAACTTCTCATGCTACTATTCACTTTCTAGAAAACTTGAAAAAGTAAAATAAGCTACCATCTCCTGGGCACATGAGAAAAAATTAAAAGAGGATCATGAGCTTCTAAACATTGAAAAGATGTTGTTGGAATGGCAGGTCAACCTTGATAGGATCTTATGTTCCATGGAGGTTAGGATGAACTGGTTCATGCGGAACTTTGGAGGAGAACTATTTTGACTGAAAAGGAAGCTTTGTGGCAACTAAAAAGTCATGCTATTTGCCTCGCTTGCGGGGATGAGAATACAAAATTCTTTCACTCTTTTGCCAAAGGCAAGAAATTGACAAATACTATTTTGGGTCTTACCCAATGGGATGGTCAATTGGTCAATACTTTTGATGGTCTATCATCTTTGGGGATTTATCACTTTAAATAATTTTCAAGGTACAGGCGAGATCCTCGATTGTTGAAATTGTGAAAGTTTCCAGGCTCTTCCCTTGTTTTGTGGAGGATGATGAACGAGAGTCTTTGACGAAGGAGGTTTATGAACAAGAATTGTTGGTTCTCATGCATACTTTCCAGAAAGGAAAGAGTCCAGGTCCTGATGGTTGGCCGATCGAATTTTACTTGGGTTTTTTCGACTTGTTGCGAAATGACATTTAAAAGTAGTGGAGGAGTCCAGAAAAAATGGGCATATACACAAGCCACTTAATGGCACCTTCATCGCATTAATCCAAAAATCGGACAACCCAACCACTTTTGATGATTTTCGACCTATTTATTTATGTAACTGTATCTATAATATCATCTTAATAGTCATTAGTCGAAGATTAAAAGATATAATTTTCAGGCACATTTCAAGTGAACAGTTTGGATTTCTGGAGGGGAGGCAGATTCATGAGGCTATCGAGGTTGCATAGGAAGGTCTACACAGTATAAAAAGTAGGAAACTTAAAGGTGCAGTTATTAAAATTGACCTCTCAAATGCCTATGACAGGGTAAATTGGCTTTATATTTGGATGTTGTTGATACATCTTGGCTTTGGGATGGATTTCACAAATTGGATTATGGGATATTTATCTTCAGTATATTTTTCCATTTTGATTAATGGTTTAGCTTCCTCGTTCTTCAAGGCAGAAAGGGGTGTTAGACAGGGATGCCCTCTGTCTCCTGTTATTGGATAAATCGTTGAATGTAGACATAAACTAATCTCCCCATATCCACCTGGATCTAGAACAAAACAAGACAGGACATGACGCTTTCCCTAAGTTGCTACCATTGAATTTACTACCAAAGAAGGAATGGATGACATACCTTTAGATATCACTTCCTTATATCTCTATTATCCCTGCTCCACTCCGGTGCTCTTGTGAAATTAAATCTGCAATGACACAAACCAACCAAAGTGAAAGCAATAATTGTAGATTCAATGGAAACCTAAACATGTGATCAAGGAGTCATGTAATAAAACGCTAATGATTTTATGGGAAAGAAACATGTCACTGTATCATATTAAGTAAAAGTGGAAGATACAACCAAATTTCCTTGATGTCGCAAGTTCCCTTTCAGTGGTCCTTTGTTCCAACACACACATACACTTGCTCTGAATTTGTATGAAGATGGCCCACAAATCTTGATGGACAAATGGAGGCCCCAAGCATTGATTGTATCAGGATTCTTCACACAGTCTTCATCCTATTCTTTCAACAATTCTTTGCTCAACCTTGCTTAACCTTTTCCATGAGAAATCCATTATTATATAGGAGAAGGTGAAGTGGTTACTAGGATGAGGATGATCCCACCAAATTAGAGAAGTCAGTAAGCTCACAACCATATGGATGCCACCTCATATTCTAGAAGATTCTCCTTCTAGAAACTTCATGAAACCTCTTCCTTTTCTTAGCTCCAAACACCACTGCACCCTACCTATATAGAAACATGCAGAAATCCCGTGAGCCAGGCATAGAGCAACCTACGGAAATCAAGGATTTTTTCACTATGTACCACTTTCAGCCTACGACGTCATTCTAAAAATGTGCCTTGTAGGGGAAGAACTTAGTCATTTTCCTCATGTAAAAGATTGTTTTGGAAGCCTGAACACATGCCTGTAGGGTCATCATCAGAGTGACCAAAATAATGTGTAACAGAATGCCCCCCAAAGTACAAGGCTGGAACATGTGACAGCCGAAATACTTTGTGAAATGTGTGTGTGTGTGTGTGTGTGTGTGTCGGGAACAAGGAGCGCACCAAGCAGGAACCTGCAAACAATCAAGCATCTGCATAGAATTGTACCATTTCTGAGGTAGGAATTCCCATGCTCAGACTATAAGTGATTGAAATCATAAATGAAAGTCATGGCCACCAATTATACATCGTGGATCCATGTCATCAAGATTCTACATAGCCACCAGGAATACAGTATGGATCTATGTATTAGAAAGTTTAAATTCAGACACGGCCATGAGACATACAAAGTGGATCTATGTGTCAATAAAAATCATAAATACTCCATCGCAACCTGGACCCAACAGATAAGATCCAAGGTCTTCAATCTCGTTGTCCATAAGTACGAATCTAACCATGTGATTACAGGTGTCGAAGTCGAACATGGTAGAAACCACTTGATCACCGGTCATTGATGAAAATCGTTAACAAGCTCAAGGGAAATCACCATTGATGCCAATGACTCCCAATTTGGTACCTTAGTACAATCCATCGAATGTGAATAAATGAGCTGAAATCGAACACTCAATGAAATCTCTCGATCAAGGACCAATGGTGTGAATCCACTGTCGAAAGCGAAGAAACCTGCCACTAAGGCATGCAGGCTCTAAGGTACTAAACGATTTCTAAGTCTTGTTTCTGGATGATGAGTTGAAGTCGACAGGAAAAGACTCATCACAGGAGGGCCTTGATGTATCCCCCATCAGTGACACGAAATAAGTAACAGATTTAGGGTAGATCAAAGTATAAAAATGATTTGAAACTGACACGGGGAAGGCCGACATGGTAAGAATTGACAATTGCAGATGGTCGACTCGAGGGAGGGATGGTTAAGACTTCTCTTAAACATATGAATGACACGACAATGGTCTTGGTAGTATTGACTCAAAGACAACCCAAAATATGATCTTCTAGAAAGTCGGACGAGAGACAAATAGATTTCCCAACCTAGATTCAAATGATGAAAGGGGGTGTCATGTTCAAGAGCGACTAGTACTACCACTAACATAGGTATAGAGACACATTTATTTCCCAAATTTTCCCCCACCATTTCTGGCGAGTACCTCTTTATTTTTACGCAAGCTTGAGGAGGAAAACATATGCTTGTTAATATAAGCTCATCCTTCGGACGAGTCCCTTGGAGTATTTTTAACGAACCCTAAGAAGGAGTGGTTCGGTCCCATGTGGGTCTTTTGATGTTTGTTTAACGAGTCCAAAGATAGAAAACTCGAGGGTTTTCCATGTTTATAGAGTCTGAAAAACACATTAAAGAGAACTCTCTCAGTTCTTTTTTTGTAAAATAATTTTGTTATCACTCTGTAATTTCTCAGGCTAAGGGAGAAATTGACAGAGGTAATTGTTTCAACCACTTGGAGTCTTGGATCTAGCCCTCCAAGACTCAGATAAGGCTCTCTCTATATGATTTAGCTTGGTTTGGCATAGGATATTAGGCTAGTTATGAGGGATCGGGGTTTTTGGTTTTTAAATGGTTGGTTTGGGACAACAAGGAAGGCCATTGGGAAAATGGGGTCTGTGCTTAAATATATGATTCACTCTCAGATCTAGACAAATATCCTACACAAGGCAAGGTGGTGGAAATGTTGGATTGAATTAAGTTTGAATGGTGTCAAATGAGGAAGAAATAGGGGAGGAAAAATCCAAGCAAAGGAGCATTTAAGAATTCCTAAACTGAGCTTTTAGAAGAGAAACATAAATATTATCAAGAACCAGATGCAGAGTATTTCTCCAATAAATTTTGCTCTATTAATTTTCCTTTGACAATAAGAATTTGAAAACAAATGAAATGATAACTGGAAAAACACTTGACGGAGAAAATAAATGCCACCAACACCTCGAAACAAGAATCATGTCAACAGCTTGCCTATTACAGATCGATCATTTCGAGATTACAAAAAAAACTTTCTAGAATGGCAAGGCCCATAGTCCAGCAAAGAAAAACCACTTCCTTCCAGGTCGAACCCTCCCTTCATATTTTACATGTGCATATATAGAAGAAAAATGCCTCAGCCTTCAAAAGACTCGAGCTCTAATTTTATGTTTCTAATAATATAAAATGGTTATATGGAATGACACATGTAACCACTAAACTGCCTGATACCTAGGAACTAACTTAACAAAAAATGATTTGAAACCTGGAAATGCCACTTGAGCACCTCGAATGCTAGAGGTTGTTAGAATTTGTTGACAGCTCGAGAAACTGTGTTCTAACCACTGCCTGAAATGTGGGAAATATTTTCCATTTGCCATGAATGAATTTAAATTGCCACCTGATGATGATTCAGTTGCCATCTGCTTCATGAAATCTGGGATAAATATCTTTAGATTACCTCTTTCCCAACTACTGCCTCGAGTCCTAGATCTGCCTCGTTTTGCACTGGCTGAATTGGTCCCTTGACTGCCAGTTGTATTCAAAAGGATGTCCAAAAACAGGGACACTCTGCCACTTGTCTAGAAAAAAATCTCCTTCAACCTCATGGATATAAAGGTTGTTCCACAATGTTGCCTTGCTTTCAGAACCCATATTTATAATTTTGTGTCCATCAATTTTCATATTCTTATCATCAACAATCTTCAAGCTCCCTTTGTATACCCCATGAGTTGAATCATACTTAAACATGTAAGCCATGTATTTGGCATCAATGAACGAGTCATTGATCACAACTACTTCAATATCTTCCCTATCCAATGCAACACACAAAACCAACCTCCCAATACGACTAAATCCATTTATTCCAATCTTGTTCCTCTCCTTTCTCGAGGATTTTTGAACTCTAGGATGGATCTTTGTTTCAATAGCTCGAATTGGTTGCAAAGTCCTAGCACTCTGACTCTGTAAGGCTGAACCCTGATAAAACTACGCAGTGGATCTGAAGAAATTGCTTCGAAAACATCCGAAAGGAAATCTAACTGTGCCATCAGTGTTTGTTATCTTCGATACATTTGGGTGATTACATTGCTGTAGCATTTCAATTTATCCCCGTATCTCCTCATAGCCCTCTTCCCCTTCACATGAAGCGATCACTTTGATGGAAACCGGTTTTGAAGTTTTGAGATCTCTAGCTTTATAGACCGCTCCATAAGACCCTTTTAATCTTCATTAAAAATCTGTGGAGTATGACTTTCCCTTCGAAACCAAGTATTGAAAACAGTTACCAAATGAGTACAATATCCACATTTCGAGTGGCAAAATTTAGGCACTGTTGTAACAAGCTTCGAGCATCAGGCATTGGCAATGTGGAGATTATTTGTAGAAAAACATCTTCCAAATCCTAATAAGAAACTTTAGCACATTTGATGGGGTAGGGGAAGCACTATCTCTACAAGTAATAAGAACTGGAAGCCAATCCTTTACAAGTTTCATCTGTACCTTCAGGGAAAACGTCATCACATCATCAAGGGAGACACAACTTCAATCGACGACCAATCTCTTCACCAAAGAAATCGATGCCCTTTGAATGATACCCTGCATTTTCTTAAATAAAATAATAGTGAAAGTTTTTGAAAATGATGATGTATCCTTTAGGCTTTAACAATTACATCCACTACAGGTTTACATTTAAATCTGCAACTTAACACCTGTATGCGCATCTAAACACCTTTGCGCACTTGAATTTGCAGGAGCCTCGTTTAGGTTCCTCTTGCAGCCAAGAGAATCGATCTAGCAAGAGAAGGAAGTCCACGCTCTGCAAACTTATCAATTTTTGCCCTCAAGAAAATTAAACTTCCTTGTAAGAAGAGCAACAGCTAGGAGGGTACAATTATGCAATCAATGGTCGAGATGGAGTCAGTCGATTGGTGGTTTCTATGAGTATCTATGTTGGTTCCCTTCATGTACCAGATTATGGCTGAGCGATGATGTTTCTCCAGCCTGCCTTACATTTTCCTTAACCTCAACATGAATGCATCCTTGGCAACATACCACAGTGTTCATTTGAACTGAAAACTCAGCTAAATGAACATCTAGCACCTGTAAATATTAAAAAAAACAATGCCCCGATACTTGGTAAATGCACTTGACAGTTGTTGCAATTTGTTTTATTTTTTAACCTTGTGGGAAAATCCCACATTCACGAGGAGAGAGCATTTATAAACATTTACATATGTGAACGTTTGCATTGTATACTCGACGATGTGAGCCCAAGGCTAGTACTTGTGTTGGGCACTGGAGCTTCGTCCCTAGCTTGTATGTTGTTGTTGTTTGACCTTGTGTTATTGTTGATGTAGGTGCATGGCTCGAGGATTTGAAGATTGGCCTTTCGGGCCCAAATATTTTGGCATAAATTTAAATGAACTAAGCAAGACCCTGTTATTAAAGCCCGAGAGCTAAAAAGTCAAATTTTTTGCCAAAATTTTAAAACTAAAATAAAATTAAACTTGCTCTCAAAATAAGACCTACCTCCACACCATGATTTTTAACTTTTTCCCCCAAAGGAACCCGAGAGACCAGAGATTCTTTAAAAAACCAACTTTTTGACAAAAATCCACAAATTAACCTGCGATAAAAGTTGAGAAGTGTTGAGAGTTTTCTGCCACCTTCACATTTTCGCTATGCGTCATGAGTCATCTGCGTTATGCCCAAAATATGCCTGAAATAGATATCAGTCAGAATATTGATTTTCCCTATAAGTTATAGGGTCCTAACAAATTCAATGAGACCGAAAAAGTGATAAATTATCGCCCATCGAATGTTGTCTTCAAATAATTTTACGAGCGTGAAAATAACAAGGTCGCTAGTCAATATTTTCCTTTTTACGGAGTGAAAAGAGCTTAAAGGATACTCCATGGGTTCTGTTTTTCATGTTTCCATGACGAGTACGAAAAACGAAAAAAGTATACTCGGTTACATTCTCATCGATTTTCGAGCACGAGAATGAACAAAGACTAGGATCGAGGTTTTTCTGAAAAACCTTAAAAAGACTAGTATGTGTAACAAACAGAAAAGTGAATTAAAAAGACATCCATACGGCATGGTTCAGGACTGTAGTCTTTCCACCTGCGAAAAAATAAAAGACTCGCGGAATCATTAGACCTTTAGGTTAAGATAAAATGCATTAAAATAATATAAAATATTATAAGAAAAAGCAAAAAGTTAAATAAATAGGGGTAAAACTTCTTATTTCTATTTCAATTGCATTTCATTCAAAACTTGTCTAGAAACCATGTTTTTACCTCATATTTCAGTTGTCGATTGCGAGAAGCACAGGATACCATTCAGCAAACAGTCTCTGTAAACACGGTAAGCTTGTCATCCTCTTCCTCTTTAATGGATTAAAATTCATTTATTTTGGTTAAAAAGTCATTTTTGGATGAGTTTTTGGGTCGGTAGGCTCGCGCTGGGGCCGTCGCAGGTGGCCAGTATCAGGACCTGCGGAAATCAAGGATTTCCATAGGCACCCTATGGATCACTTAGGTAAACCTCGCACTGTACTAAAAGCTCATCTGTGGCGGCCAAAAACCCAAAAATTTACCCACGCGTTTGTCCAATAAGAATTTCAAAAGCAACGATTGAAGATGTTAATCCCTTTTCCTCGTCTCCATGCAAGTATTTGATTGCCAAAATGTTGGAATGGAGAGAACGGGAACACGAGGATGATGACTTCAAGTCCTTGAATGATCTAGGCAACGTCAATGCCCTACGACAGTGCAGATTGTTAAAAAAAATTCAAATCCAGGGCATGAAAGCCCAACTGAGGCTACTAGAATACCTGGTCCACATGTGATATGTAGACCAACAAGTGTTTCATGTGGGTGTCCATGTTCTTTCCTTGGATATCGAAAACATTTACTTCTTGATGGTATTATCCCTTCGTGGAGCACATGTGACCTTAATAGGAGGTCGAGGTGGTGGTTTGCCGATGAGTGGATACATCCGTCGGTACTGCGAACCTGAGGCCGAAAGGTGCAAAGGTAAGGTAGCCATCAGAGGTGTTTGGGATTTAACTCTCCGGACCATTTTGTTTACCATTGCATGGATGGTGGGAAGTTCCTCTCCACACATGGCCCTCCAAATTTATTTTCAGTATGCCATGGAATGCACGGAACCTCGTGTGTTCAACTGGTGTGATGGTCTTCTTCACAGTATGAAGACACAGTTAACCAAGAGCAGGAACGGGGACCTGAAGCAATTTGGGTATGGATCTATTTTGGTGTCTTTATTTTTAGAAAGAGTCCCTCATTTCTGCCTACATGTAGAGTGGGGTATACCAGCGCCATGGGATCCAAGGATGAAAAAGTGGTGTGATCTCATGGCTTGGCATGTAGCGGGCCCCATTGTCAAGTACAACGATGCATTGTTTGATTGGTTGAGGCCCCAAATATTGATGATAAACGATTATGCCTATGCCAGTTTGGAATTTCGAGGCGACCACGATTTGGTTCTACCTGAGGGTTTTCAGTGGGGGGACCTACGTAAGAAAAACATTTTTTTTTATGGTGTTTTTGTGAAATTTTTTAAAATATGAGATGTTTTTTGTGTCCTCTACCCAATGACTAATCCAAAAATTTTGACCATGCAGATGTAGGGCCACACCGGCCTCCGGGTACATCCCCCATTCAGAGGCGAGGGGAAGCATCTGTAGTAGCCGGATGGGATGTTGACGACTACGAGGCAGTCGAACAGAATCTGGAGGGTTTGACAGCAGACATCCCAGACATCTCGATCAACGAGATACCGAGGCATTATCAGCGCCACACCGTACATGTGTCTGGTTCACTCAGCTGACTACTCCGTAAAGTAGCACAGGCAGTGGTATGCCACCGTGAGCAGCATCCATGATGCTCTTTTGTAGAAGCCATGGGCTTCATATTTTGATATTTTGGTCTTTGGACAGAAAACACTTTTTGTAAAAAACATTTTAATCATTATATATATACATGAGGCTTCTACTAGCTTACTTTTCTTTATATACAACATGTGATGTGTGATTGGATTTAGAAATGTCTCAGATGTCTGTCTAACACATAATTATCTAATGCATCAGTTAACGTATTTAGACATCTAGGAATCTGTGGATACTCAATATAATCAAAGTAACATTCCAAGAGATGAATTCGTAAATATACCTGTAACAAAGTAGGACTTCGGATAGTATATATGTTACTTAACTGTAGAACTACTAGTTGCTAATCAAGTCATACAACCAGTCGTCGAATGCCAAGTGAAATAGCATCGGTCAACAATTCGATGACTGTGTTATATTCTGCGATATTATTGGTTGCACGATCGAGGAAAACACCTTGTAGACTGATAATTTTGTTTGTGGGCGCATAGATTGGCCCAGCAGCAGATGCTAGGTTCTGAGTACTACGGCTAGCACCATCGGTGAATCCAAAATAGGGTAATGAATACGTCGAAATTTGGAAACCAAGCACAACGCAAGGTAAGCAATTGGGGGTCGAAACCAAATAATGAAAAGCACACAAAAGTATGCTACAGTAAAAATACAAGCACTCGTGAAAAGATGGCCTAAGCATAATACTTCTTCAAGTAAAGCCCATTTTTGGGTTCACTCAAAGGAATGCCATCATAATCTACCAACTCATAAGCTCCCTTCTCCAACACTCGTTTGATGATATAAGGGTCGCACCACATAGCCTCGAATTTTTCGGCCCCTAGTAAATCACGATCATGTTCATAGAGGAGAACTAGATCACCTTCGAAGAAAACACGTGGCTTGACATACTTGTCGTATTGGGCTTTTATGCGTTTCTTCTGGGTTTCAATAACCAGGGTGGCATCATGACAGGTTTCGTCTAATCACATAAGATACAATAGACGTTCTTCCTCAATAGAGGTGTTGGAAAGAAGTTCAATGGATAGCTTCAATGACAGTATCTCACATTCAATCGGCAAAACAAATTCAATACCATACACCAGCTAAAAAAGGCGTAAATCTCGTAGCGGACTTCACGGATGTCTGATATGCCCACAATGCTAAAAACAACATCATGTGCCAACTTGTCTTGTGAATTCCTATTATCCGTTGAAGTATAGTGATGAGAACTTTGTTTATTGCTTCAACTTGGCCATTGGCCTGTGGGTAGTAGGGGGTTGAGTTTTCATGTCGAAGACCCAAATTTTCGATTAGCTCGGACATCATGAAATTTCAAAAATGGCTACCATGATCGGTAATGATAGCTTGTGGGATTTTGAATCATGTGATGATATGATTGAATATGAATAGGGTTACAGTTTTTCTGGTATTATCGAATGTACGCATCGCCTCAGCCCATTTTGTGAAATAATCCATGGCTATGATAATGTATCCATGCCCCCTGGCTGAGTGAGGGTTACAAGTCATGAAATCAATGCCCCATTTCGCGAAAGGTCCAACATAAACTACAGGGTGTAAAGGAGCAGGATGTGATCTTATTTTGTTATTGTATGTTTGGCAAGCGTGGCATTTTTGGACGGCAATAATACAGTCTTTGAATAAAGAAGGCCAAAATTACCCTGTTCATAAGATATTTTGGGCAGTAGCATACCCAGACATGTGACCACCACATGCTCCAGAGTGGTAGTCATTCAAAGTTTTCTCATCCTCATCATAGGTGAGACATCGTCGAAAAACGAAGTCAACCCTGTGGCGATAAAGAGTGTCACTGAGGATAATGTACTGACGGGCTTGGTAACGTATGCAACGACGGTCAGCGCTAGACAAATCGGGATGGAAAGTCTGAGTCTAGAGATAGATAATGATATCCCCATACCAAAGGTCATCGAAACTGATCAGAAAAAGGGATTCATCGGGTAAAGAATCCTCTGCTACATTTTCTGTCTTGGTGCAGGGAAGATCACATATCAGTTCGGCAAACACCAAGAATTTCTTAGACTTAGCACGTTCAAACTCTAAGTCAAACTCCTGGAGAATCACTGTCCATTTGGAGTATTTTCCCCCTAGCAATTGGCATGTAAGAATGTGTTGCATAGGGTTGCAATCGAAAATTACAGTGGTCTTGCGTAATAGGATATAGTGACGGAAACGTTGGACAGCTTGAACAGCTGCCAAGGCCAGTCTTTCAACATGCAAGTATTTGGCCTCGGTAGTCGTGAGACTCCGACTCAAATAATAACTGACATGTTCATCGTGCAAATTGTCTTCTTGGACTAGAACCATGGCAATGGTAGAGCCCGAACCAGCGAGATAAAGGAAATAATCTCAACTATAATCGAGCAGGAAAAGTAGTGGGGTATGGGTTAAAATTAGTTTCAAAGCTTCAAAGGCTTTGTTCGCAGTGGTGTTCCATACAAACTCAGAACCTTTCTTCAGCAGTCGAGTAAATCCGAGTGTTAACTCATCGTAGTTGGGCATAAAAAGACGTAAAAATTTTGTCTTCCCTTGAAAACTTTGCAGCTGGCGGAGTGAGGAAGGAGGAGGGAGATTGAGAATCGCCTTGACCTTTAAAGGATCGACCTTGATCCCCTGACATGACATAATAAAGCCCAGGAGTCGGCTGAACTCCACACAGAAGACACATTTGTGTCGATTTAAGCGTATCCGATAGAACCGACAACGAAGGAAAATGGCTCGGAGGTCTGCCAGATGGGCACTACAATGCATGGAATGCATCGACAGGTCATCTAGATATGGTTGTACAATGTGTTTGATATCATGAAAAGCATAAGACATGGCACATTGAAAAGTCGCACCGGCGTTCTTTAAACCAAAGTGTAGTTTCTGGTAGGCAAAGGTGCCCCAAGGACAAATGAGAGTGGTTTTGTGTTGATCCGCGGGTAAGATGTTGATTTGATTATATCCGGAGAAACTATCCATCAAAGAGAAGATCTCACTTACAGTGTAATCGTCGACAATTTGGTCAACGAAGGGGGTAGGAAAGTTTTCCTTAGGACAAGCTTTGTTGATATCCCTATAATCAACGCAGACACGGATTGTACCTTGTTTCTTGTTAACCGTAACTAGATTGGATACCCAATCAGTTAAAGCCACGGAATAAATAAAGCCAGCTTTAAGAATTTTTTCGACCTCAAGCTTGATAGCAGCTACCTTACGAGGATTGACTAGGCGAAGTCTCTGTCGGATGGGTTTAGCGTACATGTAGATCTTAATTTCGTGTACAACTATATCAAGGTCAATACCCGGCATCTCTTCATAGCTCCATGCAAAGATGTCATGAAACTCTTGAAAATGGGACTTATATGTGACAACCTCATCGGTGGAACATGAATCTCCGATGTGAACATTTTCAACAACTCCAGGTTTAATAGATATTTCGAGGGGGATGGTGGGTGAAATGTTACTCAAGTTCCCTTCATATAACACATCATGTGTGGATTTGGGAACAAAATAAATAACAACAACGGTCGACGGAGTCGAGATCCATTGGTAACTCTCTAAGTTGTGTTGCTCCAGGAAGAGGATGGAATGATGATGCCCATCATCCCATGGGGTGTCTTCTATGGACATAGCCGACATGATCATATCGTCCATAGGAAAAATAACGTGGAACGGGTTAGGAGATGAATCACCAAGAGAGGGAGTAGAAGGGTTTTCCGATTGAATGGCTTGATAAGCAGATTCAACCGGACTTAAAGGCATCTGGTTGCCATAGCGGAGATAATCACCGGGCTCAGGTACTATCCATGGGTCAGAAGACGCGGGGGTTTCGTGGATGGAGGTGGAAATCATATTGATCGAAGCAACCAAAGGAGGTGGAACATCGGGTGGTGGGATCAGGAATGTACCCATCAAAGTTGAATCTTTTAGTAGACCCACACCGACATTCTCATACCCAGGGGGTGTCTTGGAAATGAAGGGTACGTTGCTAGTACGAGTATCAGAGTTAAAAAAGGTCAGTTGATCTACTGTAACAACTTTTTCCTAGTGTGGAAAACGTACAACATGGAAAAGAGTAGACATGACTGCATGCATGGAATCAATCCAGCTACATCCAAGTAAGAGGTTGTAATCGAGAGGTGCGTCAAAGACCTCAACTTCAACATTGATCGGCTTTCCTTCTAACGTAATAAGCAATGAAGGGAGTACACCGTAGGGTTTAAATCCAGAGCCATTGAAGGCTTTGAGCATGTTGTATGATTCAGTTAGGGGAGGAGAGCCAATGGATTTCCAATAGGCAATAGACATTACGCACGTCGAGGCACCCTCGTCAATAACTTTTCTACAAATGTTCTTGTCTGCGACAACAACTTGTATCTGAAATGCGAGCTGAGGGGGTAACCTTGGAATGTGATCTTCCAAGTCAAAAATTATCAAATTTGTATCCGTAGGGTCAATTCCACCAATAGCCTTTAACAGAGCCTTCCATTGAGTGGGACAACTTTGAAGGACCTCGAGAGCCGCCATCATGGAAGGTGCTTGTGCCAGATCTTCTACAATACTGTAGTTCTGAGCAGGACGTGCATGAGGGTTGAAGGCAGACTTTCGGACAACACCCTTTGGGGGAGGGCGAAGAACTGTATCGAGGCTCGGTCCTTCGAGATGAAGAGGACCGTTGGTAGGTGGATTCGAGGGATATTGTTGAACCAACGAAGGTGGGGTATCATCAGTTTTCTCCTTTGAGGACGAGTAATCTTTGGCCCGAGTGGTAAGTGTGACGTCATCCTTTTTTGAATCACCAGTACACATAAAGACATAGGAGGTAGTGGAGGAAGAAGGTTGATCATGGATGACCAATTGAGCCTGTTGTTGAGAAGGGAAGGGCTTAGACAACACAGCAGGTGTAGGAGGTTTTGTGGTCCCTTGAAGGAACTTTGTGACCTCGGCACGTCTTGGACAATCCTTTGTGTAGTGATCATCACCACAGATAAGGCAAGGATTGTGGGTTGTTATTTTTATCCTCCTTATTCCTACCCTTCCCTTTTTTAGATTTATTTTTACCGGTAGGAGTAGATTGAATAGTGTTCACTTCTGAAGTTTTACCAGTGGGAGGAGTGGGAGTCAGAGCAGTTTGAACATTAGAAGCATGGGATTTGGGATTGGTATGAGAGGCCTATGCAGATTGAGGTTGAGCATGGAAAGTACCTATCACACCATCAACAACATGAGAAGTTGTCAGGGTTATTGAGGCGGTCATGGTAGAAGGGTGAGGAGCCTCAAGGAGTAAGTCGTAAAGAGTACCTGTTTGTGAATAAACGAGATCTAGGGACTGAGAACGAATAATCGCCTTCTCTTCGGTGACAACTCCACCCATGGAAATATCACGTGAGATTTCATTGACAAATGACTTAGTGAACCATTCAGCCAATAACTGGTTAGGAAGATCGAGTTTGATCAAGCATCGCCTGCGTCTCCACTCATGAATATGATCGGAAATGTGGGTGACAGTGGACTGTTTAAAGGAACTTAAAATCTCGGTTCCTGTCTCGTATCGGATAGGCAGTTGATAATGGGTAAGAAAGGCCATGGAAAGGGTGTGGAAGTCGTTGAAGAAGCCCCACGATAATTCTATATTCCAGTTTGCAATCGAACCCGTGAGAGTTTGTTGAAAAAGACGTAATCGAATGGAGTCATCCATCAAATAGTTGGATGAACACCAAAGGTGGAAGGTCATTACATGATTGTTTGGATCTTCTCCTGGTTTACCATCGAACTTAGGAATGTCTGATGGTAATTTGGCCGGTATGACGGGCCAATGAGGAGAATGATGGATAGGATCATTCAAAATTCTAGACAAACTAGGTAAGTCCAATGTGGATAAAAAGGGAAACTGTCTATTCACTTGAGGATACCGGTGACATTGGGGAGGAAGTTTTGTCAGTATACCAGTAGGACCATAAGCAGTTTTCACATAAGGTGAAGGTCCTGATAGATCCGGCCGGTGATGAGGAGGCATATAGCCCATAGGGTTGAATTGGTTAGGGATGTTCCCTTGAAAAGGGGCACTGGCCTGAAAGTTCGAACCCCAAGTGGGATTCAAAGAACCCGGATATGGAAGACCATAGTTAGGGGGTACAAAAGGGTTAGCTTGAGAAGACTGCCCCCCAGAAGGTTGCGGGTTTCCTTGAACACAAAGGTTCCAAAGGTGAGCTAACAAGTTCGATGTATTCGGTCCAGATTATGAATTATAAGTTCCAACCTGAGATTGTCCTCCAAATGGAGGTGGCATCCCAACTTGAGTTTGACCCCCAAATTAAGGTTTCCCCCCAGCATAAGATTGCCCTCCAGTGGGAATCTGGTAACCAAAAGTGAGCAGATGATGGGTTCTTCCAATTGGATTGGAGCCACTAGGGCTAGATCCACCATGAAGAGGTGG
>JASDQU010753773.1:42273-55530 GCA_032191745.1 Picea mariana
CGCACCAACAAAACCCTAACTACCGAACCTTTTGACGACACCTGCGAAGTAGATGAAGTCTCACCCAAGGTAGAGGCAGGGGGGTTGCAGGACTCAGGTGTCTACAACCAGGCTGGGACATAGATCTGTGATTACAATACTTAACACAACACTTAAAAAACAATATGCATTATTTTCTTGAATCTCATTCACATCACAGATTAAACCCTTATTACAGATCAGCGCAGTAACCATAAAGATCAAGTACTTCCATTAAATTAGCACATAGCATCGACTTGGATCTAGCATTCATTTATAGTTAATACCATCAAGCACTAAGCAATGACATCAGTCGCATTCATCATACATTATAACAACAACACTAAGCAGATAAACACATAGACAACATCGCACAAAGCACATCAAGACACAGGATATACGTGGTTCACCCCAGTGTGGGGCTACATCCACCAACTTCTTCTTCTTCTTTATTAGTATTCAATATTCTTACATTCATCTTCTCTTGTGCACAAATCCACAAAGCCAAAATCCATAGAGGATAGGAGATATGTGCATNGACAACATCGCACAAAGCACATCAAGACACAAGATATACGTGGTTCACCCCAGTGTGGGGCTACATCCACCAACTTCTTCTTCTTCTTTATTAGTATTCAATATTCTTACATTCATCTTCTCTTGTGCACAAATCCACAAAGCCAAAATCCATAGAGGATAGGAGATATGTGCATTGCGCAACAAATCCTCCTTCCCAAAATTAGGTCAAGGTACAAAACCAACTCCTTATTATCACAGAGCCTTACTAACATGTCTTGCACATAGCCAACCAGCCAAATCTCTTACATTTGTTGCACTAAGCTTCTACTACTTTCTACATTACATTCCTTCCTATATATACTTTTACAAAAAGGCCTAAACATGGGTAAACCCATGGGGTGACATCCCATAACCCATTACATAAACCCTAGTAAACCCTTTGCTTGGTCCACAAGCCCGCAAAACAAGAAATATCCCTTGATATTAGCTCTGCTTGGGCGCTCCATCTTCGACCAGCCTGTCAAAGTCCCAAAAGTGGTCAAACATGACCAATGTTTGCTCAAAACTTGGTCAAGGGCCAACAGGGCCCCAATACTCACATGTGAATTGTCCCGAGTCACTCAGATCTAGGCAATGCTCCTTCAAAGGCCTCAAGCTACCTCAAATTGTTGTTTCAACCGAGCCTGCTGCTTAGAGAAATATTGAATCACTTGCTCTGTAACAAGCCCTTCCAGGCGTTGTTCCATTGTCACAACCACTTGGTCTAGCTCTGAGCCTTGTCCTTCAATCTCTTCAAAAATCGTGCAAGCTTCATCCTGCACCAGCTGTAATCTCTGTGTAACCTCCATGACTTTGCTCTAGATGGTAGTAATTTGTTGTTGGACTATGTGTTGCTCCTGTGATCTCTTCATTTTCTCAAGTGCAGTGATTGACTTCATCTATGCTTGCACGGTGGATGTCTGCTGCTGCGCCTCCTGGATTTGTGCTTCCAGTTTCCTCAGCTCTGGATCTTCTGCAAGGCGTTCGTAGGTCTGCGCACTATGATTACTTAATTCTTACATTCTGATGCTAGTGACCTGATCCTTCCAACTGTGCTCCTAGTGACTTCCTCCCTCTAATAACACACTTCTTGCAGAGTGCTCGACACTTCTTGGAGTTCTAACTCTGTTACTCTCACTTGAAGTTGTTGAATGGCCTCAACGAGCTTCCCCGCTTGAATCTTGGCTGACTCTTCTTCCTCCTATGCCAAGCCTGACACTGAGAGAATGGATTTACTCCCTGCCTCTTTGATCACAGTCTGCTCTGTGAGCAGTTGGTGTTTTTCTTTTTGTACCTTTGCATTGTCCTCCTCGGACATCGCCCGAATTTCATCTTTCTCCTTCTGCGCAACTTGAAGTTTCTCTAAGACCTCCTCCTTTTCTTGCTTCAAGGATTTTCTAGCCTGCTCCTTTTCTTCTTGGGCTCGCTGAAGTTGATCCTCTGTTGCATCTGCTAATCTTTGTAATTGGGTGGACTCATCCCCCAATTATGCAATTTTCGATGAAGAAGGCGGAGTAGGTACTGCGTGGCTCGAAAGGATGGCTTGTTGAAGCTCCTTCAACTCCTTCTCTATTATTTCATAAAGTGTCTCCTACTTTTCTCCATAGCACTACAAGATAGCCTTTAAATTATCCTCTATAGTTGCGATGATTAGATCGACGACATCCTCTGTGAGTGTGGACTACATCTTGGGCTTACTGGCACACATATTCTTTCTTGATGAGGGTTTTTTTGGGGAAACCTTCCACTTATTTGATGTTTCATCCTCAGTAGGGGGATCCTTTGGTAGTGTAAGTTCACCTTTTTCTTGATTTTCTCCTTCTTCCCTTCCTTCTTCTTGGTTCACTTCATCTCCTTCTCCCCTTCTAGGTGAGTCAAGCCTTCTTTCCTCTCAGGCGTTTTCCTCGTCATTAGTTTCTATGTTCTTCACTTCCTCCTTTTTCTTCTTTTTCTTCACGCTAGTCTGTCCATCATGTTCGACCTGGGTGACCAAGGGACTTCCAACAATGTCGGGGTTGGAGAGTTCTGCATCCTCAACTAGTACAAGAAACTTTGCTGTCCATTCTTTGGTGATCTCCTCCATATCTTCGTCGCTCAGCTTGTAATAGGACTGGAATTCCTCCTTACTCTCATCCTTGCGTGCGGTGATGTAGATAAAGTGTTGATCTACGCAAAACTTTGCTAGCAGTCTGTACTTGTGCAATGTATTTGGTGTCATGCGTGGAAATGATTCAATAGCACACTTCAGTTGCTGGTAGTAAGCATGGAAGATAGTGTTCGAATGCCACTGCTTCGACATATCATTTGTATACCACAAGGTGGAGAACCTTGCAGCCAACGACTCCAATGGATCAACTTCTGGAAATGTCACTCCTTCAAGCATCTTCCAAGAAACAAATGCGATCAGTACCAGTAACCAACTAAAATGGAATTCATATCTTTGATCTTGTGCTTCGTGGTAGTTATTCTCTAGCTTGTTGTCAAGGTAAATCGCCCAGTTCATTTGCATCCCCTCCACGCACTTTCCTACGAGGTATACTACAAATCCAGTGACCTGCGTGGGATGGTTCTTTATGACAATATTTCCAACTATAAGCTAACAAGCTAAGTGCACTGTGCCATCTTGGATGGAGGCTACCTTGTAGCCTCACTTTCCCTTCTCTACATCGCCATAATCCTCCTTTATGCGCTATGTCAGAGAGCAATCTGAAGTCTTCCCTGGGTAGAACTGTTGAGGGTCCGATCCCTGCATGCTCAGTCCTGTGATGAGGTGGATCAACGTCGAATATTTGTTAGCTCAAATAATCATAGTTGGAAAAAAGTGGTCCCAGCGCAGCGTCCAATGGGTTAAATAAGAAAGCGTCGTAACGGATTCCCCCAACGTGCAGGAATGCGTCAATCAATGCGAATCAGTCTGTTATGGCATGGTCCCAATGGTCCAATGACGGTCTTTCCATCAATAACTGTGTTTCTAGCCGCTCCAGAGCATTATTCTAATGGTCAGGGTGCCTCCAACGGTCACATAGCTTCGTCGCGACAAAGTCCCATTCTCCGTGGTTCTGCTATTCCGACGAGTTTCAACTTCTGCATATCTGCCTCCTGTGAAGTCTTTTCTGGAGCCTCCTATAGTTTTTCTAGCTTGGCTTTCTTCTTACTGAGCTTCCTTGCCTTCTTTCCTGTGATCAGAGTCTCTAGATTCCTCTTTCCATTATTATTCTTATCTTTTCATAGTATAGTGACTTTGCGTTGTTGATGTTCTTTCAAAGGGTTCAAAGGTAATACCTCTTTTCATACTAGGTCCTAGGTGGACATACTTTCTTCTTGCATGGATAGGTCCTTCAAACCTTCTTACGTTTTTTCAAATTTGACAACTAATCCTCTTGCCCTATATTGCTTTGACTTACCCTCTTGTTCTTCTATTAGTCACTCTATTTTTCTAGTTATGAGGTCCCTTAGTTATTTCTTTTTCTGTTTTGTGGCTTCCTCCTCTACTTTCCTTTTGATCTGATCCTTCTCAATCCAAGTCTTTCCTAACAAAAGTGGAAAAGGGGCGTTGTTCTCAATAAACTTAATGACTTCAAACTCTTCTTCAGTTGATGTTTCATGAGCAATCATACGTATGCTAGTAACTCTTCCACATAGGGTTATCATCTTTCCTTTAAACAATCCTATCCTTCCCAATGCAAGTATCATAGCAGGCTTTTCCAAAATTTCCCAAGTGATTTCTAGCATAATGTTCACACGTGTTTCTTCATCCAGTACATAGTCTATGTCGAAGTCTTCTATTCTTGTGACTATGCATTGTTTTTATTTCAAGATCTCTAACAAATTGACATCCTTGTGGTCATCCATTGCTTCTTTTAATTGTACTAACATAGTTTGAGCTTTCTCTGATTCTTTCTCTTTCTAATTTTCTAACCTATCCTTAGTCTCTTGACCTTCTGTATAGTTTTCTTGTCTCATGTTCATCTTTTCAATTTAGCAATCATCCTTGGGAAATCCTCAAACTCGTGACCAATAACTTTACAACAAAGACAAATAGGACCTGTACTAGGGCATTCCTTAGCAAGATGTCCCGATCTTCTGCAATTCTAACACAGTGTTATTCCTCTCTTTCTTTTAAGCAAGCCCCAACCTTTCCTGTACTGTGCACTGGGATCATAGTGTTGGATCTGCAATCTGCAAAATTTCTTTCTAGGTTCCTACATCCACTTATTAGTCCAAAAAATCTTTTTATGCATACAAATAACATATTTTTCTCTATTTCTATCAAATTTATTTAGATCAAATCTTTCTTCTAAATATGCCCTAACATTCAAGCTAGGAAAAAATCTATCAAACATACCTAGATTCATACTTTTGAAGCAAAAATTTCCACTTATCTTACCTTTACCAGAGCAAAAATATTTAAGATCTTACCTATTTTCTTCGAATCCGATTTCTTTCTTAGCATAGAGCTTCGCAAGTCAAGTAGAATACTACGCACTTCAACAACAGATCTACGCATAGATATTTATGTTTTCTTCAGTTCCCATCAATCACAGTTTCAAGTCTCGAAAATGGAACCATTTGTTGGCACAGGCACAGACCCAGGGTTCAACATTTCAACGACGCACCAACAAAACCCTAACTACCTGCCCTTTCGGTGAGACCTGCGAAGTAGATGAAGTCTCACCCGAGGTAGAAGTAGGGGGGGGTTGCAGGGCTCAGTTGTCTATAGCCAGGCTAGGACACAGATCTGTGATTACAGTATTTAACATAGCACTTAAACAACAATATTCATTAGTTTATTGAATCTCATTCACATCACATATTAAACCCTTATTACAGATCAGTGCAGTAACCATAAAGATCAAGTACCTCCATTCACTTAGTACATAGCATCGGTTTGGATCTAGCATTCATTTATATTTAATACCATCAAGCACTAAGCAATGACATCAGGTGCATTCATCATACATTATAACAACAACACTAAGCAGATAAACACATAGACAACATCACACAAAGCACATCAAGACACATGATATACGTGGTTCACCCCAGTGTGGGGATATGTCCACCAACTTCTTCTTCTTATTTATTAGTCTTCAATATTCTTACATTCATCTGCTCCTGTACACAAATCCACAAAGCCAAAATCCACAGAGGATAGGAGATTTGTGTGCTACGCACCAGATCCTCCTTCCCAAAATTAGGTCAAGGTACAGAGCCAACTCCTTACTAGCATAGAGCCTTACTAACATGTCATGCACATAACCAACTAGCCAAATTTCTTATATTTCTTGCACTAAGCTTCTACTAATTTCTACATTACATTCCTTCCTATATATACTTTTACAAAAAGGCCTAAACATGGGTAAACCCATGGGCCGACATCCCATAACCCATTACATAAACCCTGGTAAACCCTTTTCTCAGTCCACAAGCCCACAAAACAAGCGATATTCCATGATCTCAACTCCACTTGGGCGCTCCATCTTCGACCATCCTGTCGAAGTCCCAAAAGTGGTCAAACACGACCAATGTTTCCTCAAAACTTGGTCAAGGGCCAACAATACCAGCTTGTGCAAGTGCAACACATCAGAGAGAATAATGTTACATGGAAGGAATTCAAGAAGCATTTTGAGAAGAAATATTTAACCAAGAGGTATTATTACAAAAAGATGAAAGATTTCTTTGAACTCAAACTGGGCAGCATGACCATTGATGAGTATGAAAGGATATTTTTATAACTATTAAAGTATGTCTCCTTCATCAAGGGTGAGACAGTTAAGATCCATAGATACCTGAGTGGGCTGCCATCTTTCATTAGTGATAAGATTCAATATGATGATACTAAAACTTTGGAGGAGACCATAAGAAGAGACAAGTGATTATATGATCATCATAAAGGAAAGCCTACTTTTCAAAAATCTTGGGAAGACAAGAATAAATTCAATATGGAACATAGGAAGAAGGGGAACAAGCCACCATTCTTCAAAAATAGTTCTCATGGAAAACAAACCCCTAGAGAGCCCAGAATGACTAAAACAGGTGGGCAAAGGCCAAGGAAGACAAACATTCAATGTTTGGGTTGTAAAGGAGACCATTTGTATAGAGACTGTCCTCACAAAAAAGATAAAGTGAGATTTGTCCAAAATGTACATCAAGATGAAACAGTAGAGGACATGGGAAGAAGTGTTCCAAGGATCTATGGAGCCCTGGACAATAAGCAAGCATAATTTCAATCACACGTGATTGAAGTAGAAGGTATGATCAATAACCATGGCTTTACTATTTTAATAGATTCAGGAGCTAGTCATAGCTATATAGATCATAAGTTAGATGAAATATTTCAATTTCCAAGAAGTGAGCATGGGAAATATTAGTTGGTGCAACTGGCTACAAGAGCCAAGAGAAAAGTTGTTGAGTTGGTTAATCATGTTCAGTGGACATGAATGCGCTAAGTACCNATATTAATATCTAATTGGTATGGATTGGTTGGACCAACACCATGCTATCTTAGACTGTCATAACAAGGCATTTACTTTCCTAAATGAGGAAGGGAACCCAAGAATAGTCCAAGGAATTCCCAGGGCAGTTATTATCCGAGAGATCTCAGCAATGTAGCTGAAGAAGTGTTACAGAAAGGGTTGCCAAATATTTGCAACTCATATGGAGGAAGAACCTAAGGATAAGGTGTCAAATCTTGAGGATCATATAGTCCTGAAATATTTTGAGAATGTGTTCAAGGAGATACTAGGACTACCCCCAAGTGAGATATGGATTTCTCTATAAAATTAATTCCTGGAGCATCTCCAGTATCCAAGACTCCCTACAGGATGAGTACTCCAAAGCTGAAGGAACTCAAATGAAACTTGAATAAATTCTAAATAAGGGGTATATACGCCCAAGTGTGTCACCTTGGGGTGCCCCAACTTTATTTGTGAAGAAGAAGGATGGGACATTGATATTGTGCATTGACTTCAAACAATTGAACAAGGTAACTATAAAGAATAAGTATCCTTTTCCAAGGCTCGATGATCTCTTTGATCAGTTGAAGAATGAAAAAGTATTTTCAAATATTGATCTTAGATCTGGTTATCATCAAGTGAGAATTAAATATGAAAATATCAACAAGACTTCCTTCAGAACAAGGTATGGTCATTACAAATTCACAGTGGTTCCATTTGGGTTATCAAATGCGCCAACTACTTTTATGTGTTTAATGAATGGTGTTTTCAAAGAGTACGTGGACAAGTTTGTCATTATCTTTTTCGATGACATCCTTACATATTCCAAGTTGGAAGAGGAACATGAGCATCACTTGAGGATGGTGCTACAAGTGTTAAGAGAGCACTTGTTGTATGTCAAATTGAGCAAGTTCTCATTTTATCATTCACTATTTGGGGCATATTATCTGAAGAAGGGATAGAAGTGGACCTTGAAAAGATTGAAGTTATTAAAGGGTGGAAAACACCTAAGAATGTAAAAAAATTCAGATCCCTCATGGGTCTAGCTGGATACTACAGAAGATTCATTGCAGGGTTTTCAAGGATTGCTCACTCGATCACTTCCTTGCAAAGGAAGGGGGTGATGTTTCAATGGACAATGGAATGTGAAAGGATCTTCCAACAATTGAAGCAATTGTTAACCAGTTCTCCAATTCTAAGAATGGAAGATCCTAATGAGGTTTTCATGGTTTGCACATATGCATGCAAAGAAGGACTTGGTGGAGTCCTCGTTCATAATGGTTTTGTGGTATGTTTTGAATCCATAAAATTGAAAGAGAATGAAAAGATTTATTCCACTCATGATTTGGAGTTGGAAACCATACTAAATGCCTTGAAGAAGTGGAGGCACTACCTCATGGGAAAAAGGTTTGAGCTAAGGACAAGCCATAATGGTCTGAAATATCTTTTTGATCAACCAACTCTAAATGCCAGACAAAGTAGATGGTTAGAGTTTCTTTGTGAGTATGACTTTGATATCAAGCAAATAAAAGGAAAAGAGAACAAAGTGGTTGATGCACTCAATAAGAGAGTGCATGAACTGCATGCTACAACCATTAGCATGTATCAAACTGATCTTAAAGGTAGAATTTATGAGGCTACAAAAGGAGATTTATGGTACATGGAGATAGTAACAAAATTACAGCAAGGTAAAATGCAGTAGAAGGTTGAAGATTATAAATTGGGAAATGATGAAATTCTCTTATACAGGAACATAATTTATGTACCCAATTCTCATCAATTAAGGAGTATGATATTGATAGAGATACATAATGTACCTTATGTTGGACACACAGGATATCATAAAACCATTGCAGTTGTCAAGATCTAATACTATTGGCCAAGCATGAAGAAAGAAATTGTTGAGTACATTGCTAAATGTCTGGAGTGTCAAAAGGTCAAGGCTAAGCATAGACACCCAGCTGGGTTGTTGCATCCATTTACCATTCCTGAGTGGAAATGGGAAGTGGTGTCAATGGATTTCATCACAAGCATGATTCTATCATAGCGGTGGTGGACAAGCTTACTAAAGCTGCCCATTTCATTCCAATGAAGATTACTCACAAGGCAACCAATGTTGTTGATATTTATATGAGGGAAGTAGCACGCTTGCATGGAAAAACCAAGACAATTGTGTCTAACAGAGACCCAAAGTTCATTGCAACGTTCTAGAAGGGATTATTCAAAGGGTTTGGAACAAATCTGAACTTCAGCACAACTTATCATCCCGATTCTGACAGGAAAACAAAAAGAGTGAACCAAGTGATAGAGGATATGTTAAGAATGTACGCAATGGACAAACCATCTAAATGGGAATACCATCTACACTTGGTAGAATTTGCTTACAATAATGGGCACCAAGCATCTATGAAGATGAGCCCATTTGAGGCACTTTATGGTAGAAAGTGCAACACACCAATAAGATGGGAAAACCCAACTAATAGAGTAGTGGTTGGGCCAGAGTTGCTCAGGGAAATGGAGGAGAAGATGTCAAATATAAAGTAGAATTTAAAGGTTTCTCAAGACAGGAAGAAAAGCTACGCTAATAAGGGCATAATTCACATAGAATTTTGTATTGGTGATCATGTGTTTCTGAAAGTAAAGGTCAATAGAAGTTCCCTGAAGTTGGGAAACTGTTCCAAATTGGAAGCTCGTTATTGTGGTCCATTTGAAATCCTAGAAAGGATTGGGTCTGTAGCTTATATGCTTGCATTACCTGCATCTATGACTATTCATAATGTATTTCATGTATCATTTCTCAAGAAATATATACTTGATGTTAATCATGATATTGATAGGAATGTGATTCAGGTGGAGCAAGAAGGCACTTTTCAAGGGCATCCGGTACGCATTTGGGACCTAAAAATCAAGTAGCTCCAGAATCGACCCATCGAGCTAGTAAAGGTCCAATGGACCTAGTATAGTCCTGAGGATGCCACTTGGGAGCAAGAAGAGGCCAGGCTGGCAGAATACCTGCATCTTTTTGAAGATTTTTGAAAATCTTGTTGTAATATGTAAATATGATGCATTGAGGACAATGCATAAATAAGGGGAGGGGATTGTAATACCCCAAGGTCAAGCCCTTGCTTAATTGTAATTATGTTTATAGGCTGGTGATCCAAGTGTTTATAAGTTGGGAGGCTTATGTGAATATTAGGCCGGAGAGCCTGGATCACTTAAGGCCAATGAGCCTATCTTTGTATATGTAATTATGCATATCATTAAAATAAAAAGCACATCATTGTGTATAGACTGACCATGAAGAAAGAGTTATGGGGGACTAAGCTCCACTAGGTAGGGAAAGGGAAGGGGCTAAGAGGCTAGGAAAAAGGGCTAAGCTAGAGGGCTTATCTCTAAGGGAATAATATTATATTATTATTTTCTAAAGACAAAGTTTTGGGAAATAAATCATGTTATCCTACGTCCTTTGGGGAAAGGAATGAATTCCAAGTGGAGAGAAACGAGCTCCAAGGGAGCCATGTGTCAATCTTGGCGCATGCAGTTATATGTGGGAAATTTAGTTCATTGAGGGGTTGCTATGCCATTCTTGCAAGGCTTCCCACACACTCAATGACTCATGCACTCAACCATCCTCTCCATCGTGGACCTCTGCAACATTCATGCACCTATGGAACCTGAAAGCTCTAAAACCTGCAAACCCCGTGAAGCTAGCCCATAATTTTCCTGTGAAGCATAGCATGCCTACACAGTGCATGAGCCATATCACAGCCTAGCCATTTTGTTGTTGCTTCCCATTTTTTTCTCTAGATTGGTGTGGATTGTTGTCATTACTAGAGCCCATACCCAATTATGCTTATGTTATTACCCTGATTGGATTGGCCTGCGAGCTAGACTGAAGAAGAAGGTTGTCAATCCTGTTAGAAACTCTCTTCAGGTGAGAGAGGTTGTTGGGGAAGTGATTTTCCCTGAGGGAGCCTCACGACAGTCGTAGTGCTCTAAGACTTCATGTCTGGCCTGTTGTTGAAGTCCTGGAAGAGGAGTGAGGCAGTAAAAGGAATATCAAGCAGAGAAGGGGCACACTCCTTGGTGTGGGACAGGCATATGGGGAATGAGGGACTATAATTTATGGATGTGAGTGGACTCATGGGGACAAAATCCTTCCTGGAGAATTTGTAACGTCATCCTAGCCAAGGATTCCCTTTACCCTAGGTGGAGTTTAGTCCCATCTCGAGGGTGACCCACTATTGATAGCTTGGAGCAGCATGGTCTAAGGCTGGGAGGTTCGTGGAAGGTCTGCACGCAGTTGGTGGCCTTCTTAAATAGATAAGTACTCTTTATATATGCTTAATTACATGTTGTATGTTACACATGTGTTTATTTATTGTACGTTTTCACATAATTTTGTGTATGTTAACAAAAAGTAGATGTTTGTTTTTAATTTATTAAGTATGATATTTTTCTTCAAATGAAAGTGAGTCTTTTTGTAAGGTGGCATGGCCTGGCCCTAGGATGGTTGGGGATGCTACAAATTGGTACTAGATCTTGAACAGAGTAGAGTTGTAGTAGCATGCCCCGACTTGGATGGTTGGGGGTGTTACATCAAGAAATATTGGTTGGTTGTATGCATGAATATTGCATTCCTCATAAACATGTAGGGGCTCCCAAGCACTACACCACACACATCTAGAGGTACTACATCCAACACCACTTCATCAATACATTTTTCACTTACAATAAATCTAATCTTACACTCTTATGTTACCTTGATTTCTACATCCTTGTTCACCAACCCAACAGATAGGAGCTAGGATGATTGTGAAACTCTAATCCAAGCTTGTTGACTAGATCCTCTACTATGACATTACCCTCCGAACTGAAGTTGAATAGAGTGTTTATGTTGATATTCTTGACTTGGATCTTAATGTGGAATAATTTGGTCATCTGCTTCTCTTCTTGGTGCTGAAGACCACTCATATCCACCTCCTTCTTATTGGAGTACATGCACAACATTCCACTTTTCGAGGGACATCCATTTTTACCCATTCCTAAAATTTAGGGGGTTGCCTATTTTTAGCAATGTCATTTATAGCAGATCTAAATATATAGCATTGATTGGGTAAGTAATACAAATTAGATGTAGATAAATTATCCCCTTGGGAAGTGCAAATTTCCTTTATTATTAATGGAGTCAAAATGATCATTTACCACTTAGTGACTCATGGTATGGACCCATGGTATTGATTAGTTAAGAATTGACTATATCTAACTAGTGCTTGCACAAAAAAACAAAACCTTATGTGCATTTACCTTGGAGAGTCTATATATTGTACTCATGTCAAGCATTAATATACAAGTCAAATCTGAATTGGTTCTTCAACAATATTGTTTTTCTGAATGTTGTTTCAATTCCTCCTCTTTCTTTTTTCTTGCAATTTTGCTAGTGTAGTTTTTTTCTCGCAACTAGATCTTGGTTTGTGCTTAAAATACTACACGGTATTAGAGCACTAGAGTGGAATGTGAGGAGAAATAACATTATATTGCAAGTTTTTTAAAATATTGAATATCCCAAAGAGAATGGAACAATCATTTACATCAATGATTCTTACCCCATTCAATTACTTTGAATGGAAACCCAAGATCATAATTTTGTTAAGGAGTAAGGGGATTTACAGGGTCACTATGGGGACAGAAGTAGAAACCAATTTAGATATAAAAAGGAAAAGTAATTAAATATAATGGGTGAGGCTTATGGGATTGCATGTTTTTCCATATCTCCATACTTTCTCTTTCATGTTGAAGCTTCTTCAACTTCCAACGAAGTATAGACTAAGTTAGATGGATTATTTTGTAAGTAGGATGAACTGAGAGGACATCTATTTGAGAATGAGCTCACATATTTGAGACCAAGTAACTTCAAGACCATATAAGACCACTTTTTCAAGTTCAATACTTTTCTTCAACATGCTAAATTTTGTGGCATTGATAGGAAAGAGGAGCAACTTATCCTCTTAATAATTTCAAAGCTAGGGCCTGAGTATTATGTGTTTATTTCTTATTTCCACACTACAAGGCCTTATATGGGAAAATATTGGAATATAAACTCTATGGATGAATTCATAGAATCACTCATTCATATGGGGTCTCTTAGGATATCCAAGGCTCATGCTCTTGTAGTGCAGGATGATAGCAAGAAGAACAAGCATAAATCAAGGAATGTTGATCACAT
>JASDQU010753773.1:55630-67238 GCA_032191745.1 Picea mariana
TTCTAGTTGCAACTAAATTTATTATTTAATTAGTTTATTTTGCAACCACTTTGACTTACCCATAATTAGTAAACTCACCACTTATTGTTGCAACCACTTTATTATTTAAATAAATTCTCTTTGCAACCACTTTGACTACTTTATTATTTAAATAATTTCTCTTTACTCACAACTTTTTGTTGCAACTAAATTTTCTATAAATAGTCAATTCATAACTTCTTTTCCCTTAAATAACTTCTTGTTGCAACTAAATTTTCTATAAATAGTCAATTTATAACGTATTTTCCCTTAAATAACTTCTTGTTCCAACTACTTTATTATTTAATTTATTTCTTGGTCAACCACTTTGACTATTCAATCTTCTCATCACAACTACTTTATCATAATTACCAAACTCACAACTTCTTGTTGCAACTAATTTATTTTTAATTATTTTCTTAATGCAACAACTATACCCATGACTAACTCCTAGTTACCATCAATTTGACTAGTAGACTTCTTCTAGAATATTCTAGAATAATTGACTTCTTTGACCTTCTAGGGCTTCTGGATAACTCATTTGGGTTCTCCAATTTCACATGGTCATAACTCTCTAACCGTGAGAAGTTATGTCATGCTCCACATATCACCATAAATGGAATAGCATCTACTATCCATCTAGAATAGTATTACCTACATATTCATTATTCTTCATGCCTTTTTACCTCAAACAAATTCGGGTCCCTTACCCATACCTTTGTGCTACCAGACTTCACTACCAGACTTTTCCAACGGTGGACATCAATCTCTAAGGGTTGACATCAACCTAAAATGTCACTCTCCAAGGGTTGACATCAATTAAAACCAACTTTCCATCAACCTAAGCCAATTGTCTAACAATCTCCCCCTTTGGCATTGATGGCAAAAATTAGTCATGATAACATCCATGCTCATACTCCTCATGAATGCTTCTAACTCTCCCCATTTGACATCAATGGAAAAGGGTATCTCCCTCTGGGGCTTCCCCCCCTAACTAAACTCTCCTTGGGGATTCTCCCCCTGTCTAAATGCCTTTGATATATTTATGTGTTTCTAAGCCTCTGATTACTCTCTCTCCCTTCATCTGACTAATATCTTCTCATGGAATCATACCTCTATTCTTACGTCTTTGTCTGGAAACTTCTTTGAATGATCTTTCTACATGTCTTCCTATTTCTATTTCTCTCCTTTGACTTCTCTGCAAGATGTCTTGTAAATGACATGTAGGGATTCCTATGCGTTCTTCCTTTTGGAGTTTTTGTCCATTGGTGCTTCCTTGTGTAATCAACTGACATATATGAAAAGCATTCAAGAATAAGCATTATGTGTCCTTATCATCCATTATGATAATGTTCCTTTATCTCTGAACCACTCTTTGAACTAATCAATAAACCAATATATGAATCCATGCTCTCATCCATTGTCATATATCTGTCTAAACCTGCTAAGTGTTCTAACGAACATGGAGGATTTTAAGGATGGAAATTTATTTTTAAATGTAGAAACCTTGGCGAATCTTACTAATCCTTCATATGCCAACTATAAAATGTTTGGCGATATTTTTATAAAAATATTCAAATTTCTAAGGATTTTATATAGTTTATATAAAATTTTGGCGATTTTTAAGGTAAAATAATTTTATCCTATAGAATTTGGGCAAATCATTTTTAGAATAACAAATCTCTTTTTGGGAAAAATTATGGAAAATTGTCCCATGAATGAAATTTATCCCCTAAAATCATCTATTCTTACGAATCCATCTATGCCCATGTGACCCATACTGTTCAATAATATCCTTCTGATGATATCGCTTCTGCTAATGGTTTCTCTTTCCCTATTTTGTTGTGCCTTCCACTGTTTGCCTTTTTGTGATCAATTGATTTCAACTTATTCAAATTGTTAATCGATTGCTAAGCATCTTATGAATCCATCTATGTCCATATTGTCCAAGACTTTGTTACTCAAATGTCCACAATGATGACCCATATGTCACTGTACTATCATGAAGTGTTCGCTACTGCAACTAATCATCAGATATCAAATGTCTCCACTCGTCTTCTCTATCTATAATCCAAACTTTGCATGTTTGGAACAACCTGTGTTGAAGATATCTTTTTCTGAATACAATCATAGTCTTCTTCCTCTGTAATTTTTTCAACTGATCAATCTGTCATATTGTACTTCTGCTAACTGACTACTCTGATTTTGTCTACTCGAACTCTGTAAGCTTCTTGAAATATGGTTCTCTAATCTGTCTCAACTACTGAGCTGAATCCCCTTGTCTAACATTCATATTACCTAAGAGTCTCCAAGTCGGATGGCTTAAAACAATACCTGCTTTGATGTAAAGTCATCTTCCTCTTCGTCTCTAGAGTCATTATTTCTCTGAACTATGAATTCTCCCTTTATGCCTATGGATTGATCTTTCTAAAAAAATCTTGAAAGTACAATCTATTGAACTTGTTCTTTATTTACTTGCCCTTATTTTCTTTCATTTCTTTTCAAAACCTTCATGTATTTGACAATTTCTTTTTTCCCTATAGATTTGTCTTCATCTCGTACTATTGTTAATCCTGCGATCTCTGGGGCCTAGTCTTTATTCACTTGTTCTTATTTTTTTCTTTTCCATACTTAATTATATCTAATATCATTATTTTCTTTCATGGAAGTATCGATCATGCTTCTACAATCACGAGATATGTGCCCATATTTATGGAATTTGTAACATTCAATGTTATGTGGGGCAACATAAGTATTTATTGCTTGAACATTTATTTCATAAGCCCTGTGCTGGCACAAGGGCAGACCTAGGGTTCAACGCTACAACAATGCACCAATAAAACCCTAACTACCTACCATTTCGGCAACACCTGTGAAGAAGATGAGGTCTCACCCGAGGTAGAGGTAGGGGTGGTTGCAGGACTTAGGTGTCTACAACCTTAGCTGGGACACAAATCTGTGATTATAATACTTAAAAAAGCACTCAACAATAAACCTTCATCAATATCTAACCAATATCTACTTCGCAGACAAAACAAAGCATCACAACATTCACCCATATCTAATATATATAAGCACTTAGCATAAGAAATATATCATATCTCGTAGATTCAAGCACTAAGCAAGTTCACAGATGTCAGATCTAGCATCCAGATTCATCATAAGCACAAAGCATGAATAGATCTATCTAACTATATCAAAGCACTTAGCAAATAACACATAAGCACATCAAAACATCACATAGAGAAGAATAACACAATATTTACGTGGTTCACCCCCACCCTGGGGCTACGTCCACCAACTCTTCTTCTTTATTAGCTTCAATCAGTCATCTACATGCACAGAGCCACAAAAATCTTACTCTACATAAGACAGGAGATTTGCACAGCTCACTAGATCCTCCTTCCTTGCGTTATAACACAAAGACCTTCACTGTCTCTTACAATGACTTGCACTTAGCTCTGCAAGTCTCACACAGTAAGCACAAAGCCTTACAATTATCGATCGCACAAATACAACTCTTAGCACTTAGCTAACTCGCACAACTAGCACAACACTTTCACACTATTCAACTACTTCTTACATTACCTAGCCTTCTATTTATACTTTACAAAATAGGCCTAAACATGGATAAACCCATGGGCCGACATCCCATTCCTGTTACATATTCCCAAATCCAAAAAAGGACCCAAAAAGGGGCCGAGATCCCACGATCTCTGCTTTGTCTTGCGCTCCGTCTTCGACAAGTTGTCGAAGTCCCAAAATAGGTCAACTTGACCAAGGATCTCCCAGAACTTGGTTAAGGGCCAACAGGCTCCCAACACTCACCTGTGACTCGTCCCGAGTCACTTTAGTCGGACTAGTTCTTCTTCGAATGCCTCGAGCTTGGATACAAACTCCTGGATGACTGTATCGTTGATCAGTCCCTCTAGACGTTTTTCTATTGTAGTGACAACCTGCTCTAGCTCTTCTCCTTGGCCTTCTACCTCTATAAACAATTGATAGGCCTTATCTTGCATGGGTTGGATCCTTTGAGTTACCTCCATAAATTTTCTCTGGATAGTGTGTATCTGTTGTTGGGCGGTCCGCTGCTCTTGGGATCACTTCATCCTTTCCATAGCTGACAGGGGATTCAACTATGCCTGTATCTTTTCGGATTAATACTTCACCTCTTGAAGTTGTGACTCCAGTGCCTTCAATTCCAGATTCTCCATGATTTGTTCATAGGTATTGGCATTGCGATGAGTGAGGTGCTTACATTCCAAGGTAAGAGACTTGAGCCTTTCAACTGTGCTCCTAGCAGTTGCTTCCCTTTGGTCTCTTACATCTTGTGGGGTATCGGGTACTGCGCATAGTTCCAAGTCTGTGATGTGGTGTTGTAGCTGTTGGACCACTTCTTCAAGTTGTGCTACTTGTTGTGGAACTCGATCTTTGACCTTTACTTATACAACTGTCACAGAGCGAAGTGCTTTGTTGACCATTTCCTTTACTTCGAGTTGCTGAGCAAGAAACTGTTCCTTTTCTTGTTGTAGTTGTGCTTTTTATTCATGAAACTTCACTTGGAGATCAAGCTTTTCCCATCCTGTAGCACTGCATTTCTCTACTAGTACCCCTTGTACTTGTGTCAAATCCTGGGTGTAGTTGAGCTGGCTCATCTCCCAATTCTGGCTCTCCCGGTGCAGTGGAGACTGCGTGGCTGGACTGTAGGGCTTGTTGTACCCCTTAGAGTTTACTCTCAATACGATCATACATCTCCTCTTGCTTTTCTTCTTATTTCTCTATTATTTCCAGTGAAGCATCTTGCAGGGATGCTATGAGGAAGTCAAAGTCGTCAGAGGTGAGGAAGGTTTGCATCTTGGTCATGGTGGCCTTTGCTTTCTTCTGGGAGGAAGGTTTTGGAGGTGAACCTTTCCTCTTCTTCAGGGGATCAACCTCGTCTCCTTGCTTCTGCTCGACTTCTTTCTCACCTAACTCTTCACCATCACCTCCTTACTCTGGTGAGATGGAATCAGTATTCACATATGTACTATCTAATTCATGGACTTATTCGGTCTTCTTTGTCTTACTAGGTCCAGGTGTATCCTACTTTGTTTCTGGGTTGTCGATATCAGATATCTCCACAGGGTCTACTGGAACAAGGAGGTCTGTCGACCAGTCCTTGGTGATCTCCTCCAAGTCCTCCTTTGTCAGCTTGTAGTAGGATTGAAGTTGTTGCTTGTGTTCGTCAGCACGCGCTGTGATGTAGATAAAATTCCGATCTATGTTGAACTTCATTAAAGGCCTGAACCGGTGCAGAGTGTTAAGAGTCATGCGTAGTTCGAAATGTACGACTATCTTCAGCTGGTTGTAGTAGGTATGAAAAACAACATTTGACTGCCACTGTTTATTCATGTCACTTGAGTACCATAGTGTATTGAACTTCGCGACCAATGGTTCAAGAGGCTTGATGTCTAGGAAGGTCGCACCTTCCGACATCTCACAGGCAATGAAATCTATCAATATCAAAATCCAGCTGAAATGAAATTCATATCCTTGATCTTATGCTTCTCTGCAGTCGAGTTCCGATTGGTTCACCAGGTACTTCGCCCAGTTCATCTGAAGGTCCTCTGTGCACTTCCTTGCGAGGTCGACTACAAAACCAGTGACTTGGGTGGGTCAGTTATTTCTGACTAAATTCCCTGCAATCAACTGACAGGCGAGGCACATTGAGCCACTCTGGATAGAAGCTACCTTGTAGCCTCGCGTTCCCTTATCGACATCTCCATAGGTGTCCTTGATCTTCTGGGCTAGAGCGCGATCCATGGCTTTTCCTTGGTAAAAATCTTGTGGATCAAGTCCTTGCATACTCAACCCTGTGATTCGATGGATCAGTGTTGGATCAACTGTTATACGATGGTTTAACCAAAAATAGTTGCCATGGTAACAAGAAAGCAACAGCTTGACACAAGCATTCACCTCTTGGTGTCTTCTGAAGTGGGGAACCTTCATGACGTTCATCAGGGTGGATTGCGCGAGGTCATGGGTCCATTGTTGAGGGACGATCTTCAAATTCTTCCCTTTATTTCTAGTCAGGTACTTATGTGGAGTAAGCATGTTATAAACTTTGCGGTCGCCGAGGTTGAAGTCGTTAAACTTCAACGTTGCAATCTTATCTTGGTCTACGCGAACTACGCATATCCCCTTCGGGAGGTATGCTTTAACAAAGGTGTATTTGAATTCTCTGGATACGTTGTCTCGATTTACTGTGCCACTCAGAGGTGGAATATAGGTAGGTAATATCATCGGGATCAATTTGGCATTCACTAGATCATCCCTATGCTTGGTTCTCTTTTCATCTGATGGTTGCGATGGTCCGACTCCACGAGCAGTGGAGGGAGAGGCTAGTAGTCCTCTCGTCGACGATGCTTGTACACCTGTAGACATCAACATGACTCTTTCAATCATGAGGTCAATCAAAACTTCTTCAACAACTTTCTCTATAACACTCAATTCGTTCGACATACACACTCGGGGTTAACAGTCTTGGGTACGGGGAATAACTTAGACACTGCAATAGGATAGACAGAAGGGTGCGATGATCACTGTATAAAATCAACTTAGTCTGTAGGCTCAAAATCTCAGCTGGAAAAAATGTTCTCAGTGCATGGCGCGACAGGATAAATAGATAACTCAGCAATGGGTCGCTTGTAACAGGTATGAAGGCTTCATTAACTCTATTATGTCTGTTATGGCATGGTCCCAATGGTCAGATGGTGAGTTGGTTGTCCATAAATGTTTTTCTACCCATTTGGAGCATTGGTTAATGGTTATAATGTCCCCAATGACTATATTGCTTCACTATGGCGAAGTGCCATGTGACGTTGTTCTGGTATTCTGACGAAGCTCCAATTGTGCAAATTTTCCTTCTGTGAGGTTCCCTCTGGAACCTTCTGCAACTTATCGATCTTAGCTCTCTTCTTACTTATCTTCCTATCCTTCTTCCCAATGGGATTTGTCTCATTGTGCCTTTTTCCATTCTGATTCTTATCTTCTTTTGACATAGTTACTTCGTGTTGTCAAAATTCTTTTCTAAGATTCAAGGTTGATACTTCTTCTTTATCTAGAATAGGTACTTCAGTCTTCTGTGGGTCTTCTAGTGTTCTTGCAACTTCGGCATCAATGTTTCTGGTGTTAAATAGCTTCGATATGTTCTTCTATTCTTCAATCAAGTGTGTGATCCTTCTAGTCATGAAATATTTTAATTCTTGCTTCTTCTTCTCTAAGACTTCTTCTTCTTATTGCCTTCTGGCTTGATATCTTTCAATCCAAGGTTTTCCTAGTAGCATGGTAAATGGGACACTGTCCTCAATAAATTTAATGATCTCAAAATCTTCTTCTGTCAAAGTTCCATTGACATTCATAGGTATTTGAGCGAGCTTTCCACATAGGTTTATCAGCTTTCCTTTGAATAGTCCTATTCCTCCTAATGAAGGAATCACAGTAGGCCTCCCTATAGCTTCCCAAGTTCTCTCTGTCATGATATTCACCCATGTTTCCTTATCTAGAACACAGTTAATGTCAAAGTCTCCTATTCTTGCTTCAAGGCATTCTTTTTCTTTGAAGATATTTGATAATCTGACATGTCGATGGTCATTCAGGGTTTCTTTCATTTGCAGCAATACTTTCTCCAATTCTCCTTGGGATTCTGTCATAATCTTAGTTTCTGGATATGCCTTAGGGCTTCCTTGTCTCATTTTCATTTCTTCAAGCTTAGCAATCATTCTAGGACAATCCAATACTTCATGGTCCATAGCTTTGCAACAAAGACAACTATGTCTTCTCCCAGGGAATTCCTTAGCAAGATGTCCCGATCTTTTGTAACTGTAATAGAGGGTTAATCCTCTCTTTCTTTTAAATGATCCCCAATCTTTCATGTTCTGCGCACTAGGATCATAGTAGCTAACCTGCAAAAAGTTGTTTCTAGGATCCTGCATCCACTTGTTAGTCCAAACATTCTTTCTATGCATAGGTATAACATATTTTTCACTATTCTTATCAAATCTACTCATATCAAATCTTCTTTCATCTATTATTGCCCTACTTTTCAAGCTAGGATAGAATCTATCAAACATACCTAGATCCATGCTTTAGAAACAAAAATTTCCACTTATCTTACGTTTACAGAGTACAAAGATTTTAGATCTAGAACTTTTCAATATTCTTACCTTTATTAGAGCATAGAGATTTCAGATCTTACCTCTTTTAATCAAGAACTCTCACTTTTATATTTCTCAGAGCACAAAGCTTTTAGATCTTTCCTCTTTTCTTCAGATTGAACTTTTTTTCTTTAGCACAAAGCTTGTCAAACTAAGTAGAGTACTGTGCACTAGAGTAACAGATCTACGCACAGATCTTTCACAATTTTTGGTCGGATCTTTTCACAAAGCTTCTTCTTCCTCAATTCCCAACAGTCATAGTTTTAGGTCAGATCTTCGCATAAATCTTCTTCTTCCTCAGTTCCCAGCAATCACAGTTTCATGTCCCAGCAACAGAACCATTTTTTGGCACAGGGGCAAACCCAAGGTTCAATGTTACAACAATGCACCAACAAAACCCTAACTACCGACCCTTTTGGCAACACCTGCGAAGTAGATGAGGTCTCACCTGAGGTAGAGGCAGGGGTGGTTGCAGGACTCAGGTGTCTGCAACCTTAGCTGGGACACATATATGTGATTATAATACTTAACAGAACACTCAATAGTAAACCTTCATCAATATCTAACCAATATCTACTTCACAGACAAAACAAAGCATCACAACATTCACCCAGATCTAATATATATAAGCACTTAGCATAAGAAATAGATCAGATCTCGCAGATTCAAGCACTAAGCAAGTTCACAGATGTCAGATCTAGCATCCAGATTCATCATAAGCACAAAGCATGAATAGATCTATCTAACTATATCAAATAACTTAGCAAATGACACATAAGCACATCAGAACATTGCACAAATCAAAATAACACAATATTTACATGGTTCACCCCCACTCTGGGGCTACGTCCACTAACTCTTCTTCTTTATTAGCTTCAATCATTCATCTACATGCACATAACCACAAAAACCTTACTCTGCATAGGACAGGAGATCTGCACAGCTCGCTAGATCCTCCTTTCTTTCATTACAGCACAAAGCCCTTCATGGTCTCTTACAATGACTTGCACTTAGCTCTGCAAGTCTCACATAGTAAGAACGAAGCCTTACAATTCTTGATCACACAGATCCAACTCTTAGCACTTAGCTAACTCGCACAACTAGCACAACACTTGCACACTATTCAACTACTTCTTACATTGCCTAGCCTTCTATTTATACTTTAAAAAATAGGCCTAAACATGGGTAAACCCATGGGTCAACATCCCATTCCCGTTACATATTCCCAAATCCCAAAAAGGACCCAAAAAGGGGTCAAGATCCCGCGATCTCTGCATTGTCTTGTGCTCCATCTTCGACAAGTTGTCGAAGTCCCAAAATAGGTCAACTTTACCAAGGGTCTCCCAAAACTTGGTCAAGGGCCAACACCCTGCAATCTATAACATCATGTCCAAATTTAGTACAATAAAAAGAATTACCATAAAAGGAATTTACATATATGGGAGTAAATGATCTTCTTTTTTGTGTAGTTCTTCTAAATTCCTTCCTTGGTTGATCATGATCTTCTCTTCTGTGGATACCTTATTTATGTTTGAAGCTCCTTTGCTTCATGAACATGGTAGGTCTTGTTAAAGATGTATCTATATTATTCTTGTTGACCATGATTCCTTCCTTTGAGTACTTCTGCATAACTCTAATTATTTTCTTCAGTTTTCTTTTATGGCACCCTAGAATGTTTCTCTTCATTCTCTATTGATGATGTGGATGTTTCTATCTCTTCAACGTTCTTGTCGAGCTTGATGATTTTACTTATCAATGAGACAACTTCTTCTTCAAGCTTCTCAACCTCTTATTCTTTATTCATCATTTGAATCTTCATGACTTCTTCTATTCTCTTTGCTTCTTCAAGTTGGATMTTCAATGTAATTATTTCTTCTTCAAKTCTTYTCTCTTCTTGACCAAAMTTTRCCTCRAGATGGTTTAGATCGTYAGTTYTTTCTTTAATATGATCTGTCAGTATCTTCTCTCTYTTTTCTGCTTCTTCCTTTTGTGCTGCTATGTTGGATTCCAAACACTACTTTTGACCTTCAAGATTTTCTTTGATCTTTCTGGCTTCTTCTAGTTGAGCTCTTAATTTCTCGATGACCTTATGGGATTCTTCAAATATTTGAACACTTTCCTTTTGCTTAACCAATAGTGATATATTTTCTTCTCTTTTCTTCTTTACTTCATCTAAAGTACTGATCAATTCTAGTTCTATTTCATTTAGATTTTCTTTCTCATTACTTTCAGGGCATTCAATTTCAATATGTTCTTGTTTTTCACAATTAAAGCAAAAAAACATACTTCTATTGATTACATACTCTTCTTCTTCTGAATTTGTCTGACATGATGAACATCTTTGTTCCTATTTTGTACCTTCATCTTCTTTTCCATTCTCTAACTCTGTGATGGGTGGATAATAGATATCATGTAACTTATCCCAAATTTCTTTAGTTGATGAACATTTACCCACTTTTTCCTTAACTAAATCATATAGTCCTTCCAAAATGAAATCCATTGCAATTTTTTAATTCTTCTTCAATTACTTCTTAGCTGTAGTCTTTGATTTATTTGTAGCATTGTATCATGTCACGACTGAATACCAAATATCATATCCTTGTGCCTCTAAAACGTTTCTTGTCCTTATGCTCCTCATCTCATACTTTAGACCACTCTGACCATCAAACATCGGTACTCCATTCTCAGTAAATTCCATGATCTCCTTTCAATGGTTAAGTTGTTTCCTAAAGGACCTTCTCTGATACCAATGGTTAGATTACTGAGAGGGGGGGTGAATCATTAATGAGAAATTTATACCACTTATTAATCGTTTTAACCACAATGTATATTCCTTTAACTTATTCAACAATGTTCATCAGTTAATCATTACTATATTATTGCATCATAAAACATTAACATCCATTAGTGCATAATAAACAATAATAGACACATCACACGATGCATAGTTCACCAATAGTTTACGTGGAAACCCAATGCGGGAGAAAACCATGGAATGCTTTTCTTATATGTATTTAAGAATTACATTCAAGGAAGTAGAAACTTCCAATTCTATGGCTCCAACCCCCTGTGTTCTCGGGCTCCAACCGGAAGGTGGCTACAACCACTCAATACTTTGGCTCCAACCAAAAGGAGGCTACAACCCCCTAATTCTCCAGCTTAAACCCGAAGGAAGCTCAAACTCCCCGGTTCTCCGGCTCCAACCACTTATCGTTGCCCCGTCCTGCCGCCCTAAAATAAAAGTGTCAAATAAATGATGCAACCACTGCTACACTTCCACTGTGATATATACCACCACAAACCTGCACCAATCTATGCCAACAACCTATAACCAACTTATACCAATAACATGTGACCAATATGTACCTATAACCAACCTGTACCAATAGGTATGC
>JASDQU010753774.1:0-37107 GCA_032191745.1 Picea mariana
ACTTAACTTCCTTCTTCAACAACTTCTCCATAGGTGAATTAATCTGTGCATAGCCCTTAATGAACTTCCTATAATATCTTGTATGACCCATGGATGCTCTTAATTTTTTGACTAAAGTGGGTGGTTGTAAGTCCAAAATCACTGGAATCTTGGTAGGATCCACTAATAATCCCTGGTTACATACCACATGGCCCAACAAAATTCCAAAATGTGTGCAAAAACTACATTTATTCAAATTTAGTGAAATCTGACATTGTCTACACCTATCCAACATTAGCCTAAGTACTTCTATGTGATATTTCAATAAAATAAGCACAGTCCAATCATCTAGTTATACTTCAAGGAACTTATTAATAAATTCCTTAAAAGCTGCAACCACATCTCTTGAAAAAACTGCAGGTGCATTCTTTACTTCAAAGGGCATCACTGTGTACTGAAAACTTCCCCACTCTATTGCAAATGTAGTCTTATACTTGTCTTCCTATGCAATATTTATCTGATGATACCCCGAGAATCCATCTGTGAGAGAATAAGCCTCCTTCCCTCCTACATTGTCTAGTACCTCATCTCTGAACGACATTGGAAATGGATCATGCATACATGCATCATTTAGCTTCCTTAGGTCTACACAAATACCGATTCCTCTTGTTTTCTTATATCCTATACCACCATTGGAATTATCCACTCTGATTCCACCACTGGTTCAATGATTCCAACTTTCAACATTTTGTTTATCTTTGCCTTAAACTTCTCTTTATACTTTGGATTTAACCTGTACAGTCTTTGTCACACTGGCTTAGCATCTGGTTTCAAAGGGATCTTCATCTCTCCTAACTCACCAACTACCCCCTTCATTTATGAGAATGTAGTTGGGAATAGATCCTGATACTCGTGCAATAAATCTACAATATTCTCCATAGTTTCATCATTCCAACAATATCCTATCTGCACAAATTACTTTGGATTCTTTGTTGTCCCAATAGTTACCTTTAGGGTCTTTATTGGCCATGTGTATGCAATAGATTCAAGGTCTGACCCTTCTACTGTGTGTTCCCCCTCAGTTTCAGGTACTTTCACATTCCTTGTACATTCCTCATCGTGTTCTTCTTTAGCAACATTGTAACACTCTAGTAATTCATGGACATTCATAGAAGCTCTCTATGCACTGCACACATGTTACCACCTCCATCGACCCTTTTCTAACAAGATATTGGTTCTAATGACCTATAGGGCTATGTCTACTAATGGATATTCATGTTTGAAAGTAAATGTTACTTTGAACCTCTGATTCAACTCGTCCCAATTTGTTGCTTCTCTATGCATTTCCAGTTCCAAGTACCAGTTCTTTGGAATTGTATCCAATGTATGTATAAACTTGTGCATACATTCCTTCTTCGATATCGACCCCCATATGTTTTTTCACTGCAAAATGTGATCTGTTGGGTCACGTACCCCTATATACTTTTGTGCAATATTCTCCAACTCGGTACCAAATATCACTTGCATTAGTCTTCTACATTGCAACCAATTTTCCATTCCCTCTTTGTGTGCAACCCACCATATGGCTGGAGTAGCTTTCAAGACAACATCTAGTGCCAACAGTCTTTATTGTTTGGGTACCTTCAACTCAAACACCTTTAAAAATTATCTTATATTATTTAATCTATCATACCTAGGTGGATCACATAACTCCTTTCCAATCCAACACATTGATCAAGTTATGCGTGCACATCATCTAGTTGATACTTCATGCATTCTTTGTTTCCAGTGTTCCAGACCTTCCTCCAAATAGTATGTGAATGAGCTAATACTTATCCAACTTAGTGAACCATATACATTGGGGTTAACATAGTCCTCCATTCATATGGTCATATTACATAATTTGGAAATTTTGTTCCCTCTTGTTGGCTCTATGTACCTCTTTCCTTCTTTTGGATCCAATGGTGAAGTAACCTTCATGTATCCTACCTCAAATATCATCTCCCTCCTCTTCATATTAATGATCGTTTGATTATCAAAGTCCCATTTTAGTCCTATTAGTGATGGGTATGGTTGACTATCATCCCTGATCTCAATGAACTCAAAATATTCTATACTACACACTCCATCTGCATTCACAGGTACTCCTGTCAATCGACAAATTGGTACTATCTTGTGTTGGTTCACCAACCTTAACTGAACATGAGAACAAATAAACTTGGGTTTCCCCATCATTTCCCAGGTCTACTTTGGTAACACATTTACATCAAACCCCAAATCTAAAATAGCATTATCCACATCATATTCCCCAATCTGTGCACTTAATATGAATTCTCCGTTGGTCCTCTTTTTGAACAATACCTGATTCAATACCCTCTGTGTGATAGGAATGCCCATTTATTGTGCGCAATGATCGATCATTTCACATAATGCATTCAATGCAATTTCATATTTCATCAACTCCATCCAACTTCTCAAAAAATATCTTAGAGTACTTCCCCAAGTTGATTCTATGGCATAGTATGATCACAAAAAATAGGCGTAGATGATGTTGATGCTACCCAATCCAGTCTTAGCATCTCTTTTCTTGACCTCTGATACGTCTCCTTTTCTTATTGTGGGTCAAATGTTGGCATGGGTCCTACTGATTTCCTTACCCATTTCTCAGCATGCTTCCCTCCATTCGCTGCATCATCCCCTGTTCTAGTTCCTCCATGCGTAACAACTACTATTCTAGGTCCTTCATTGAATTTCTTGGCTGATATTTTCTGTACATTCTGATTTGGGTTCTGGTTCTGATTCCCTCTTTCCTGCCAATTTTCTAGTAGTTGAGGAAAAATTCTATCGCATGGTCCAATGCTCTACAATATGTGTAGGTTGTACACAGATTCAGAAAGTCACGAGCTAAGTGTCCTAGTTGATTACAATTGTAACATATTATTGGTCCTCTACCTCCTCGACAAAAATTTCCTCTACCTTGACCTTTGCCAAATCCTACTCGATTTCCTGGATTAAAAATTCTCTTATTGTTATATTGTGGACCACCTCCTTCTCTCGCAACATCCTCCCCCTGAATCCTGTACATATCTGAAGTGCGCTCTCTCATCAAATCGAATACGTGGAAATCCTTCTCTTCATGCCTGACTATCTTACAAAAGTTGTAGAATAAGTTCCTTGGCGTACTATTGTATTTATATAACAATGGACTCTCAGTCGGATGATGTCCCTATTTATTACATATTTCATAGTATCCCCCTCTCGGTAAGGGATTCAATACTCCAATTGCCAAATACTGCTCAAATGATAGGCATTAATCCTTATGGTCACCTTCAGTCCTACACTTGGTACACCAGACTTGTTCCTACTTCTCCTTCCCTTTTGTAAGTTCTGCAAATTGAATTGTCAAGGAAACTAGCTGTGTCTATAGTTGTGCCATCCCTCCACTGTCTCCTACAGGGGATGCTTCCAACTTCATTGGAATATCCAAAGATTCATGATGCAATGAAACCTTAACCTTCTTTTGAATAAATGATTGACGAATGTGTGGTAGTAATCTTAGAATAAACCATTCTTGATGTTGTTTATCATGTATCTGGAATGTGTACCCATCAAATCCTTAAACCTTTGGTCACAGTCCCAAACAGATTCATTTTGCACCTGTTTGATTTCCTTCAACTTTTTAATGTACTGTGACTCAGACTTTGGCTTCTTGAACTCTTTCAAAAATGCTTGTCTAATCTCTGCTAACCTTGCTTTTCCTGTAGGTGTGGTACTCTACAGTTTCATGTACAAGACTAGTGCATGGCCCCTAAATGTTGTTTCCAACTGTGCAATATTTACAACATCACGTTGGACATTATTCACAACCCAAATTGTTTCACATATGAATATATTTTGTTATGGATTCTCAGAGCCAACTCCCTAGATCTCAGGTAGTCTCAATGTGCTGTCTAACCATGCCATGTTGTTTTTTGTAGTACCTCATCTCGATGATGCTGGTTGACTCTGACTCATTGCACTGCTTCCACTGCTCTGGATATTTCTACTCTGTCCTCCCTTTCTAACTATAATTGCTTTTGAAAAATACTCAAATTTGATTTTTGATCTAGGTGACGCACATAGGGTCGTGGATTCGACACATGATCCAATATGAGTAGGAATTAATGACTCCTCTATTATCATACTGAAGTAAGAATTCTCTTCCTCTCCTTCTATGTTTGGTATCTCTATGATTTGGATTATTGCACATGGTTCTCTTCCCTCATGCTCATTTTGTGGCTCTACTTTCTTAGCCCCAGTCTTCCACCTCTTGTACCTTCTTCCATTGCACAGTACTACAAACTCGTTTTCCTCTTTTGATACAACTTATTTGCTTCTCTTCATTCTCAGTCCCTCTCTTACTTCTTCATTTCTTCCTTCATTCTTTCCTACCTTCAGAATATCCTCTTGTCATCCCCCAGTTACCCTATGTGCATGAATCCCCTTAGCAATCAAACTCCATTGTCATCACACACTTGTCGCATAACAACATCTTTATCAAAGTAACCAATGATATCATAAACCTCCCGTACGGACCCTTGAAGAAATCCCTCTTTGCAACACTATATGACTGGGTACAATCCACTGCAAATTATGTAATATAACCTCCCAATATAATTTCCAACCATAAATCAACTGCACGAGAAGTCTTGTTACTTATAGAATTCAACCGCCTTACCAACTTAGGAGTCCAATTCCTCAGCACTATGGTTTGGTACCTTCTAGTATTCTTCACTAATATTTCTAACAACTCAGTCAATTCGCCAAAGAAAATCTCATGCATCTCTGTGTACACATACCTTTGCATCCATTTCTCGTCGCTCATCCGAGGGTTTCTATTATATTTTTGAGAAAATTCTTGTTCCTTCCCTTCTAGCCATTCTAAGATATCTTTCTTAGTTAGCCTTCAAAACATTCCCTCAATCATAGATTCTAGGTCCTAGAGACAAAACCATTTGTTGGCGCATGGTTGTAAGACCCCGGGTTCAAGTTATCTAACCAAAAAAACCCTTCAGACACTTTCCCTTTCAGCATCACCTGTTTGCAACTGAAGTCTCACTCGAGGCATGTATTGGGGCTGCAAGAACCAAGTTTCTGCAATAATGAGGGGATGGGAGGCTATTATCATGTTCAATATTACTTATCTATTCTGTGCACATTATCTCATGTCTGTTATTCCTTTATTAATTGGTGAATTCAGTTATAAAACACCATTATATTGTAGATTGCATCATAAACTATTCACTGATCATAACTACTGCGTAGTGATTGTATAGTAAACATATCTAGTCTAACATACATAAACCTACTATTCATAAACAATCACATGAATAACACACATAGAGACACAAAGTTAACTTACTTCACCCAACTTTGGGCTACGTCCACAACGATTGGATTCTTTATTATGCTTTCTGTAATCATTTGAGGCTTGTGCATTGCACTTACAATAGATATATCATCATACCTCTCTTCATCTTTCCTAGTCGCTTTGCAGTGCAAGCCTCTCTCTGCAACTCTCCCTAAACCTTCAAACATAGACTCTCTCTCATTCTCAGTCTATTCTCTCCACAATAATAACTTTCAGCCTTCATCCCTTTCTTCACTCAGTGTTAACAACCAACAACAACAAAATATTCTACCCGACCCATTACATATTTATACATGGATTCTAGGGCTCAAAACCTTACTTGATTATCCCCAAAACCCAATTACAACTCATTCTGACTCATTACAACTCATGTGGACTTGTTGTTCATGCGTTCTTTTCCTGCTTTTGTGTATTCATGTTGCTTTCAGCTTCCTATATGCTATTCTTCCTTCTTTTATGTGTCTCTCTTTTTTTGCATGCCGAACTGTTGTCCTTCCTTTTCACCCACTTTATCTTCCTCCTTTATTCTCTTTCCATTCGCTTCCAAGTATGATTTTACTACGCACTTAAATTTTGAATGCAACTTTGCCACACACTTTGCTCCTCCCTTCTTGTCTTTCTTCTATTGTTGTGCATCTCCTCCATACTTAGGATTTTCCTCAAAACTGTATCCAAAATTCTTGTCCAACAATCATAGATAATAGCAAATATGTAATAATTATATAGTAGATAGTAACGTGTAATATAGTTGCTGCAAATGAAACAAAATATCTTCGAATGCAATAAGAAAATATCAAATATTCAACAAACCATAAGAAAATGCAAATGCAACATAATAACTTCAAATGCAATATGGAAATAACAAATATTACTCAAACCAAATACAAATGCTACCAACATTAATAAATTATTCAAACTAATAACAAAGTAAATATTACTCAAACCAAATAGCTATATTACTCAAGTCAATAGATGGAATTGCAAATAGACCTATGGTGAAAACCTAAAATTATATACTAATTTCCATTAAAGATTTCCATTACGAGTGTTAATACATTACAAACCAATAGCAAATCGAAAATTATGTCAGACAGTTGGGTTAGATTGATGGACAATTGGTCTGGATTGTTGGTTTTCATTGATGTCAACCCTTGGAGAGTGATATTGTAGATTGATTTCAACCCTTAGTGATTGATGTCAACCCTTGGAGAAGTCCGGTAGAGAATTCCAATAGCACATAGGCATGGGTAAGGGACCTGATTTTGTTTGAGGTATAAAGGCATGAAAATCAATGAATTTATAGGTAAGACTATTGTAGATGGATAATATATGTCATGCCATTTCCGGTGATATGTGGAACGTCACATAACTCCTCACAATTAGAGAGTTATGGCCATATGAAGTTGGAGAACCCTCATGAGTTATCTAGAAGCCCCTATAAGGTCAAAGAAGTCAATTATTATAGAAGTCATGGGTATAGTTGTTGCATTAATAAAATAATTAAAAATAAATTAGTTGCAACAANAAAGTAGTTGTGATGAGAAGATTGAATAGTCAAAGTGGTTGACCAATAAATAAATTAAATAATAAAGTGGTTGCAACAAGAAGTTAGTTAAGGGAAAATATGTTATGAATTGACTAATTATAGAAAATTTAGTTGCGACAAAAAGTTGTGAATAAAGATAAATTATTTAAATAATAAAGTAGTCAAACTAGTTGCAAAGAGAAATTATTTAAATAATAAAGTGGTTGCAACAAGAAGTGGTGAGTTTACTATTTATGGATAAGTCAAAGTGGTTGCAAAATAAATAAATTAAATAATAAAGTTAGTTGTAACTAGGAGTGGAGAAATTACTATTTGTGGAAAGTGGTTAAGTTAAGTGGAAAAAGTTGTTAAGTGGATAAAATTTGATACTTCTAGAGGAAGCTACTTGGAGAGTATAAATAAGAGAGAAAGGGTCTCCCATTAGCCCCTCTTGAATATCATTGAATATCAATTTAGTGAAAGGTTATTTAAGAAGGTATTATTGATAGAGAAAAAGTGTGGAAGAAAAATAGCGGCAGAAAAAGTGTTGTAGAAAAATCACGATAGGAAAAGTGCAGCAGAAAAATCAAGGCAGGAAAAGTGCAGCATAAAATGTGCGACAGAAAAATCGTGGTAGAAAAAGTGCGGTAGAAAAACCGTGGTAGAAAAAGTGCGGCAGAAAAATCACGGCAACAGATTCACGATAACAGAATCGCGGCAACATAACGCTACAAGAAGAAAAATGTATGGTTTTCATATGTGTAGTGTTGAATCTATGAATCTGGTTGAGGGTTTTCCTTGTAAATCTGTTGGATTCCCTCTTGGAAGTTTAGGGCTTGCTGTAGAGTTGATCTGAGGAAGATCTACTGAAGTTTAGTATTGGTTCATGTTTGAGGGTTTTTGGTTGAGGTATGTTTCTGAAGTTATTGGTACAGATAGAGGTTGTATAATACTGAGGTTGTGGTACATGGTTGATGTGAGGATTTATAGTATTTGATTTATGGAGAGTGTGGTACATTGCTAGAGGTATCTTGTCGGTTATCTTGGTGTATGCTATTGGTATATGGTAGAGGTATATGATTGGGTACATGGATAAGATACATACTTTAAGTACATAGTGATCTTGATACATCTTGTTGAGGCATAGTTTGGTTTGTTGTTGATACATGATTGGTACATGTTGTTGGTTATCTTTGTATAGTGTTGATGTACATGATTGATGTGCATTGTTGGCACATGGTTCGAGTGATATTCTTTTGATTTTGGGTATGAGATCTATGTTATCAGATCTGGTATATTGAGGAGAGTATTGGTACATGTTGTTGGTGTATTTAGTTTTTTTGGTATAGGAAAGATGTATGTACAGGTTGGTTACATGACAGTGGCACAAGTTGATTACAGGTCAGTGACACAGATTGGTACAAGTTTATAGCAGTATATCTCACAGTGACAATGTGACAGTGGTTTCATCATTCTACTTATATTTCAGGGCAGTTGCATAGGGCAAGGATAGGTGGTTGTAGCCACCTTTTGGTTGTAGCTAAAGAACATAGGGGGTTGTAGCCTCCTTTTGGTTGTAGCCATAGAATTGGGGAGTTGGAGCTTCCCTCAGGTTATAGCCTAAGAAACTAGGGGGTCAGAGCCTCCTTCTAGTTGTAGCTGGAGAATTGGAAGTTCGTGTTTCCTTGAATGTAATTCTTGACATATAAGAAAAACATTTCGTTGTTTTTTCCCGCATTGAGATTCCATGTAAATATTGGTGTACTGTGCATTGTGTGGATGTGTTTTTTATTGCTTATTATGCATTGATGAATGTTAATTCTTATGATACAATAAGATATTGATGTTGAACATATGAACATGGTTGAATAAGTAAAACTATATACATTGTGGTTTAAAGGATTAGTAATTGGTATAATTTCTCATTACTGATTCACCCCTCTCTCAGTTATCCAACAATTTACTTATACCAAATAGCTATATTACTCAAACCAATAGAAAATAAAAAACTATAGACTAATATCCAATGAAAATATTACTCAAACCAAATAGATATATTACTGAAACAACTATATTTTGTGGCATATTTTGTGATATGCAATGTATAATAGCTCTATGGCCCAAGATTAATTACATACAAATTTAAATACACACACAAGATAATTGTTATTTTTCAAAGAACATAAACATTAACATGGGTAATATACAATGAAACTAAGGTTGTCAAAGTGTTATAATCAACATATTTGAATTCTATTAGTACTTGAAGCAAAGTCTTGTTTGGTCCTCCACTAATTTTGTTTTTCTACAAGGGGCAAAATGATTACCGTGTTGGTCTTCTAATAGTTATTACTAGTGTAATTAAATATATATTTATTATTATTACTATGACAAATATATCTATTACTAATCTAATTACACAATATCTCAAATGCAATATGCAAATAACTGTATTATGCAAATTGATATCAAATGCAAGTATTACTCAAACCAATTGCAAATGCAAATAACTACGTTATCCAAACCAATTACAAATGCAAATAGCTATGTTACCCAAACCAATAGCTCGAATTGAAAATATCTCTATGGATGAATACTATAATTACGTACTAATATCCATTACATAGTTACATACTAATATCCATTACATATTTCTATGATGAGCTCCTATGAGTTCATTCTATATACTTCATTAATAAAACCATCATACATAGCTATATTACTCAATTTGTATACTTCTATGGAAAATAAATATATTACTCAAACCATTCCTTACCAACGTGCAAAGTAAAAATCCAAGGGAGCCTTGTAAAGGGTATCTGAAGTGTTGGGGATGTAGAGAAGAGAATCTACCCAGGGACTATCCTCATATGCAATAAACTAAGAATACAAGCTACACTATACAAGAAGATGCAATAGTGAATGATGTAGCAAAGAATATTCCTAGAATATATGTTGCATTAGAGGATCAACAAGAAAACCACTAAGCATCAGTGGTGGAAGTTGATGGCATGAATGATAATAAATCTATTTCCATTTTAATTGACCCTAGATCTAGTCATAGATATGTTGCACCTAAGATTTTTGAGACATGTATTCTTCAGAAAAGCAAGCACAAAAAATCTTGGCTAGTTCAGTTGGCTACAAGAGTTAAGAGAAATGTTAATGAAATAGAAGATTTGCTAGTGGAAATCAACAGACTGCCCACAAGGGTAAATTTTAATATTTTACCTGCCCACAAGGGTGAATTTGAAAATTTTACCTTTGGGTTCGTATGATGCCTTAATTGGCATGGAGTGACTAACATTGTAACACCCCATTTTCCCCCAAGTCTGTAATTATGTGTAAGATTTCATGCATTGTAATTGATGAAGATTGTAATTGTGTTTTACATTTAATGAAAAACACCAACCAGATGATTGAGAGGGAAGCCTTGCAGTACTAGCCATGATACCATGAGTGGGAACTGGTGAGGGGAAAACTATGAAGTTTATGTGAAGAAAATAGGAAGCTTGCCTAGAAATCCAACGTACACTTGCATGACCTCGAATGACTAACCTATCTGAAGTACCTTATCTACCCTATCCACAAGAAACCTGTTAATGACATTATATCAGGTGAGTTACAAAATCCCATAGGTGGAGGTTAGCGAATAAGAAGGAAGCAACCAAGCAACCAGTGAGTGAAGATCCAACCTAATAGTAGGATGATGTAGAATAGGTTCGACTATCTTAGTCTAATTTCAGTATCAATCACTATATTTCTCTTTACCTTTTATTTTTGATAACCTATTCACCTTGATATTATATTTATTGGTAAAAATTTACTCTACACTATAGCTTGGTAGGGATGATAACCACTGGCTTAATAGCAACACGAGGTTCAAGTCCAAGGAGCATGGACTATCTACAAAGCTTGGATACAATTTCTTGATTAGAGATCCATTGATCACTTTAGGTTTCTTCCCACAACCTTTCACCTTTGGAAGCATCCTTCCTTCTCAATTCCTAGAAATCCATATAACACATTCTTTTCGATACAATAGGCATTGAAATTGTTGAACACCATACCAAATTTTGGTTGAGTAGGTATTGTAATAAGGCTATTGTTGGAAATCTCAACTTATAGGGACTCATGAAATATAGAAGCATTATTTTTCCCACCTTATCCTACCTGGCTCATGAAGCACCACTTCAGTCCAATCCTTGAGAAAACATTGATGGGATTAGTCTTGAGAGGAGGTGACACTTTGAATTTAGTATGTTGCCGAGGTGAGACAATAAGGGATGCATGCACTAGTGAGGAAGCTTCTAGCATTGTTAATGGATCAACATAATCGACACTTGTTGAATCAAATTCCAAAGAATACAATGTCGAGTCACTTCAACAATCGAATCAAATAAATCACCTATTGGATATTCACCTATTATAAGCTACCCAACTAATGCTAAAATCCTTGTTGAACCCTTTTTCTACTTCAATTTTGTAGGGGTAGAGAAATGGAATGGAAAGTCTAGTTCGGGTCCAATAGGGGTGGGAGGCATAGAGAAAAAAGACGACATGAAAACCAAATCCAAGATACAAATGGCTCAAGTAGTGAAATTGATCATAGGGGAAGTGAAAGAACAACGTGCTTGCCATACATAAATGGATTGAAAAAAAAGGAGGGAGGTGCACTAGTCTATCTGGATGAGTTTATTATGAATTCCATACACGAGTTTGAGGAAGTATCCCCTAGGTTTCCCCACAGTTTTATCCTTGGAAAAAGTACAAGGGTTATGTGGAAAATAGATTTACTAAGAATACCATCCATAGATATGGGGATAATCTCTTACTTTTTTTGAAAAATTAAAAAAAACACAAAATAAATAAAGAAAGAGATATGATAATTTTTTTTTAAATGCATAATTTTAAATAAGATATTTTTTGCAATGTGTTTGGCAATGTAGGTTTCTGGACACATTTCATGAATGAAAAGTGAGTTTTGTGCTAAGTTTCCCCTTGGATGACATTTTTTGTCATCAATTAAGGAGTGGACTTCAATTATTTACAATGGACTAAGAAATATCTCTTTTTGACTATCTTCCCTTCGAGGAAAAAGTGCATTTACTTATGTGATCGACATGTCTCTTTCCTACATATATGAACACGATTTTGAATACATCTATCTTTGGAGTGTTGAACACACATCTTGAATACATCTATCTTTGGATTCCTGAACACACATCTAGTGTGATGGGGAAGAAATCAAAGGTATGAAAGTTCCTCTCTTTTGGAGTTCCAGAAGGTCCTAAACACACATCTAGTGTGGTTCCTATGCTACGAAAAGAGCTTAGTGTCCTAAGAATATGAGAAATCTTGTTTGACCTTCATATATACTCAACATATAACTCTGAGAGGAAAATTTCGTTCCTAAAAGCGCCTATGTCTAAATATATGTGTAAGTGTTTTACTTTAATATAAATGTTTTAGATTCTAGGTAGTCATTCTTGACCATGTTCGCTCACTTTAACAAAATGTTCATTTTGGAGAGACTTTACAATTCAATATTTTGCATGATGTCATTCTCGCTTTTGAGTTTTGGCATAAAATATACTTCATTGTGTCCCATATTATAAACATGTACTGTGTAAAGCAAGTCCATATATTAGATGCCTTCTTACATGCATACTTTTCCAATACACTTAGTCTTCATCCTTATTCCATGTGGAGATGGAAAATCACCAAATTATTGAGAGTGAGGTTGTAACACCCTTGTTTCCCACAATTTGTAATTATAAGTGTTATTATGGAAAAAAATTAATTTGTACCGTGGGTGATCAAGACTAAACAATTGACCTTGATATATATAATGTTGAGTTACTTCTGAAGGGACGACCTTCACAGGTGACGATGTCAGGGGAGGAGTGGGCGAGAGGGAGGCCATCATTGTTTTGAATGAATCTGCCAAGCAATACCCTACGCAATTAAAATGATATGGATCCAAACTATCCTTAGCTCTAGAAACTGGCTATCATCCAAGATAGTAGTTGGAATAGTTCTTGAAGGAGTTAAGAACATATGGAAAAGTACCTTCAGGAAGTTTCTGGCACGATCCATGAGGTCTTGAGGGAGGAAGACGAGAAAAAAAGGGGAGGGCAGGGTAGAAGGGGTCATAGAAGAATATCTTGTTGAACTCCTCTTGTGACATTGTATCCTGGCTCGAGGGTGGCTGGTTGCAATGAAGTGGAACACAACCTTGCCTACGGTTGGGTGGAGAGAGATTCTCTCTACAACAATACTCAACATATCTCAATTTTCTATATATAAGTGTGTCGTCTACCTCTGTGTAACAATATGAATATGCATATGGCTAAATGAACAATATAATATTTATATGTAATCATTTGGTCTTCAAATCAAATTGTGTGTTTTGGAGATACCAATAATTGTGCACAATGTGTAATTTCGTGAAGAGTTTTACATTCTTGTTTATGAGTACTTCATGTCTTGTGGGATTTATTTATGAGTGTATTCCTTAGAGTAAAGTTGTGTGTCTGGTATATCAGAAAGGATACAAATATATATAATTATTATATATGCGTATATTTCAATGTTTCTATACTAATCCAAGGGGAGAGATGCCACTATTCACTGTGTGTATCGTTGAAATCCTATGGCATATACAATTACTCTCATGCATATATATATATATATATATATATATATATATATACCCTTGCGTATGTTCTTCGTGCGCCATGATGATAGAATGATTGAGCCCAACCAGTATTTCCAAGAATAGGGTACTGTGAAGAAGCCCTGAGGAAACCATGTACTACCTTGGTCAAGTGCGAGCATTCTTGAGGTTCGGTAAGACTAGAGAATGGATCGAAGAAATATATCTGTGAAATGGCTAAGTGCAGGCACTGTAAAATGGATAAGTCCATGCATAGACCGTTAAGATAGAGGGAAATCCCTAAATCATTTCAAAAAAATCGTGGTCATGTGTTTGGAACGATGAATAAATTTGGTCCCTTTTTCGGGATGTGGTTGAGATGCAACCTTAGCCATTGATTTGGTTGAAAGGGAATTATCCTGACCCTTCATCCGTGCTAAGCAAAAAGCTATATTCCGAAATCAATAAGGGTCGTTGATTTGTCAGGAGTGATATTGGATGATATAGGACTGTAGGGTCCATGGAGATTATCACAGTCGGAGCCTCCTGGTCAAAATGACCTTAAAATCCTAGGAATGACTTCAACTGTCCATTGGGATGAGGCTGTGATGAAAAATCTATCGTTGATCTTGGTGAATCTCATTGGAAAGGGACCAAGGAAAAAGGGGGACATCATTATGACATACCTTATTGACTAATATCACCACCGTGTCCCAAGAGGGCACGTGCTAATTGATGAAAGGGTCACAGGAGAGTCATTGTTAGATCACTACATGAGTCTAGTGCCGTCAAAGTTGAGCCGTTAGACCCACGAGATGGATACCCTTTGTGAGTACCCAATACCCTGATGGAAGAAGGCCATGTGTCGCCCTAATAAATGCCACTTATCAAGTGGTATGTGTGTTACACATCAAATTTCCACACTTTCATAATGTGGTGAAAAAATCACGTTCTAAGTTTCACAAGTTTCTCATATGGCACAAATGTCACATTCTAAGTGTCGCAAGTGCCATAAGTGTCACACCAAAATTATCGCAAGTGTCGTAACATGCCTTATACACTTTTTGTAAGTGTCGCAACTCAGTAGACATCATGAAAACACTTGTCATAACCCCTAAATAATGTTGGAAGGAAAAGCCCCATCATGTGGAAGTCGAAACATACTTTTTTATCTTGGATTTTGACCATTATTGGGCATTTAAGAAGACTGGCGCTCCTCTGCATATGTTTAGGGTGCACTGGTGCTCCCTACACCATGATAAGGGGGCGCCATGGTGCTCTGTCTTCAAAATAAAGGGGGCTCCATGGCACTTTGTCTTCAGCATTAAGGGGTCACCATGGTGCTCTGTCTTCAACATTAAGGGGGCGCCATTGTTGGTTGGAGGAAATCTTGGTAAATCCCACCTTCTTCTAAGGGACAAATCTGAAAGGTTGGGGTTTGTTTGGCTCGAATCCTACTCCATGGATATATCTAAGGAAATAATCATAACCTATGGAGCCATATCCTCAACCTATTCAAAAAATGATCAAGGTGGTTGAGCCTCTCAAATCCTATAAATTGGAGGCATTTCCATGGTGAAAAGGGGGAAGAAATCAGTAAAGCATCATCATTTTGATCTTGATTCATTCAAGAAAGGGTTGGGTGAGGAGATCTTGAAGAGGTCGTTGCATCATCAATAATGGTCCGTAAGTATCTTATTATTGGTTCACATTCAATATATACTTGGCCTATTTCCTTCAAGTCTATGTCTTGTTACATGTGCTTGTCTACTATTGCTCTAATGTTTGTAGATAGACTTGTCTTATCTAATCAAGCAGAGTAGGAGATAGTTGTTTCTCTTTGATGTCTATTGTAGATCTTAATTTTCACCAAGAAGTTTGAGGATCAAGCTCCAGGGATTGGAAGCAACGAGGAAAAACACCGAAAAAGGTACATCATATCCTTTCTCTATTTCTCGTTTTGATTGTTGTAGATGGGTTTAAAGGGATGTTAGTGTCCACTTTTACTCTTTCTATCTTGGTATAGGGGTCTATCAATCCAAGGGAAGTTTCACCTATCCGTAGGGGGAATATTTTGTAACAATGTTTACCCGATGTCACCCTACGTGTCATGCCACACAATGGTAGTAGATGGAAAAATGGCTAAGTACCAAGACTCCACAGACTCATAAAGGTGAAAGTTGTGGGACCTTACCTTTGCGAGTCCTAGAGTCTGAGAGTCTTCGAAGGGAAAAATGACTAAGTGTAGAGACCCTTTAGACTCATGAAAACTGGTATCATAGAACATTGCCTCCATGAGTCCCCGAGTCTGACGGTCCATGAAGGGAAAAATGACTAAGTGTAGAGACCCTTCAGACTCATGAAAACTAGTATCATAGAACATTACTTTTGTGAGTCCGCAAGTCCGTGAAGGGAAAAAGGACTAAGTGTAGAGACTCTTCGGACCCATGAAAAATAGTATCATAGAAAATTACCTCTGTGAGTCTGCAATTCCGCAAGTCCGTGAAGGGAAAAGAGACTAGGTGTTGAGACTTCTTAGAATTATGAAGGTTTAGTTCATAGGATATTACCTCCGCGAGTCCACGAGTCTGCAAGTTTGCGAAGATGGAGAAATGACTAAGTGTTGAGAATTTTGAATGAACTTATGAAGGAGAGGTAAAAGGTTGTACATCCTCAAGTCCGCGAAGATGAAGAAATGACTAAGTGTTGAGAATTTCAAATGAAATTATGAAGAATAGGTAAAGAGTTGTACATCCACAAGTCCATGAAGAGGGAGAAATGACTAAGTGTTGAATATTTTTGGGCAGAATTGTGGAAGGAGAATTATAACGATATGTGGCCAAGAGTCTGCAAGTCCATGAATCAATGAATAAAGTGTTGTTATCGAAAATCCCATGAAGAAACAACATTAAATATGTGTATGGAAGAAAGTAAGATAAGTTAAATAAACCGAGAAAGAAAAGAAACTGGATACCTCATCCCTTAGAACCTTTAAGGGGTTGGGTATGTTACAAAGTGGTATGAGAGAAGGAAACTACACTTGGCCTGCTTGGGCTCACGAAGGAGTTGAATAATTTTTATTAGATTTTTTTTTTATAAAGGGAAGGATACACTGTCTTGCCCCATTTATAAGTACCTACTACTACACAGTCAAGTGACCAAGTACTTAAACCTTTGAGGGTGTTGTCATTTGTTAGCAACGATGAAATTTATTCACCCATAAGAATGTCACTATGGACTTAATGACCCCCCACATATTCCCTAATGGACACCTGAAGAAAAACAAGGCGAAGTAACCTTAGTTGACTCACGAGTGGCTTGGGTGGGTGCTTCACATTGGAACTACCAAACCTTTAGCGTAAGGCATGACCACTTTCATGATGCATGACAACATGGATTGTTAAATTGATTGTAATCAACAATCACAGTTTGAAAGCTTACCCACCCAGATTGTGACCACAGAACCCCGACCAACGATGGATATCGACAGACTGTATGTCCTTACGGTCCTTGAGTCCCCATTTTAAATATTGCGTGGAATCCCAACAGAATTCATTATGCAATGATTAAACTCAGAATATTGAAAATAATAACCCGATAAGTAATTAATCACGGGCATTTATAAAGACCTTCGTATTGGGGAGAGGAACAAGATTGTACGTTGTTTTTGTGAAACTAAATAGGGATTGTATACTACTGTAAAACAATAGATTTCTACAACATAATATCAATTTACAAATGTACCATGTTGTTTTTTTAGATAATGGACAAGTCGACTAACATAGAATTGTTGATTATCAGCACTTAACCGGTCCAATATTTTCTAGACAAACTCTAAGAATAATGATGGTGACCCACCGTGAATGGGGGGAGAGCTCCCATAAAAAATAAGAAGAATATGGTGAAAGGAGAATGGTAGAAACCCCTCCTAAATTTGTAGAGAATGTGAGAAGTCTCAGGGAAGAGTTGCAAATATTTAAGGCTTACAATGACCAGCTAATCAAGGAACAAGAAAAATAGATCGAGATAAATGCAGTCTCGTTGAAAAGTCTGTCAGAACTACACCGACAATTGAAACATGGTCCAACCACCAACAACATGGACAAACACCGACCTAAGAAAACCTAGAATTCAACTAAAATGTAGAAGCACAGAGATGAAAGCAACAATGAAAGAAGAAATCATCTCAAGAAGTCTCGTCATGGAGCCAAGATGCATACAAAAACCAAAGATTCATCTAAGGATTTCTCTAGAAAAGGAGTAGAAAGCTCCATAGAACTGTCTAGCAGTAAGACCAGTTCCCATTCCCATAAGAAGGGGAAGAAAAGGAAGTAATCCAAAGGCAAGGACCTCAAGGAATTTAAGAAATCCAAGCCCCCTACTTTAGACAGGGAAATAAAAAAAGGGGAAGAGGCAGAAGCTTGGATACTGGGCCTAAAGAATTATTTCAGAGTTCATAACTACTTTGAGAAATTGAAATCCCGAATAGCTATTGTAACATCCCCAACCATCACCAGGCCGACAATGTCACTACTCAACTCTGACTTAGGTGCGATACCAAACGACAATGTCCTCGACCATTCAACAGGCCGAGTAACACTACATGCAAAACATTCACAAATTTGTATATAACATGCATTTTAATCGAAATAAAACACATAACACAGAGTTACTGCTACCATACATATTCAAATGTAATAGACAATAATTCATATATGCAACGGAATACATGATAACATTCAAGCATCACAGGTATGCATAACATAAAATTAAGCACATAAATTATACTTATCTTTCAACTGGAATAACACCACCAACTGCGTGCAGACCTTCCATGAACCTCTCGGCCTTAGACCAGACTACTCATCACTCTCAGCAGTAGGTCACCCCCGAGCTAGGACTAAGCTCCACTAGGAAAGGGAATCTTAGGCTAGGCAAGGTCAACAGGAAGACACACCGTTTATGAGGAAGGATTCTCTCCCAGGAGCCACTTATGCCCACCACTCATAGAATCTCATTCCCCACATGCTTGTCCCACCGCAGAATTATACACCTTCACTGTCACACAATCCATTGACTGCGTCACCTCCCTTGCCTTGGGGTTCAACAACAGGCCAAACCAGAATTCTCATATCTCTGTAGAAACTACGAGACCCCTTCCAAGAGAACTCACTTCCACAACACACTCTCTCACCTAGAGAGAATTGCTCACAGGCCTAACAACCTGCATGTTCAACCACAACCATCTCTCTCACCTGGAGAGAGTGTTGCACACAAGCCTGCCAACCTGCTTCTTCAACCACAACCACCTCTCTCACTTGGAGAGAGTGTTGCACATAGGCCTGAAAACCTACTTCTTTAGCTCTGTTCCAACACAAGGAGGACAACAACAAGGCTAAGCAAGGAACATATGACGATGACAAGCCACACTCAACCAAGGGACTGCATGGCCACAACAATCCACAGTTATAACACACATGAAATAGAAAATTACAGGATGCTCAGGTTTCACATAAGACGTGGGTCGACTTCACATATATGATTTTCAGAGGTGCGTGGCTATGCAAAGGTCCAATGCAGAGACAAAACGGGTTCTTGGGAAGGATTCCAATGAATTCAGGTGGAGTATGGATAAATGGGTGCGCCAACCCCCAACACGACTGACTTCTGCAGCTTTAACTGCATGCACCTAGGTTGACACCTGTCTTCATGGAGATGCATGCACTCCATTTTTCATACGTTCCTTTCCCAGGAACTTGGGTCAACACTTGGTCAATTGACCACCTTATCCTTTTAGGAAATAATAAGAAATTATTATCCCCTTTAGAGGTAATCCCCCTAGCTTATCCCCTAGGCCCAACACTTAGCCTCCTCCCTTACCCAACCTTGTGGAAACTTAGTCCCCCATCACTCTTTCTTCATGTCCGGTCTACATGTAGCAGTGTTTTTATATTAACAAAGTGCATAATTACATGTACAAAATAGGCTCCTGACCTTTAACACCTAGGCTCTCCGGCCTACTTGCACATAAGATTACCGACTTACAATTGCTCGACTCAACAGCATACAAAACATGTTTACAATACATAGATATAACTGGGGCTCGTCCTTGGGGTATTACAATCCCCTCCCCTTATTTTTTCACTATCTTCAGTGCAACTTACTTACACAACATCAACAAGATTTCCAAAATCTTAAAAAAGATGCGGGCATTCTGCCCCTAGAGCATCCTCATGCTCCCATGTCGCATCCTCAGGACCGTACTACGTCCACTGGACCTTTACAAGCCCTGTGGCTCGATTCTGGAGCTACTTTCTTTTCCGGTCCAATATGCGCACCGGATGCACTGGAAAGACACCTTCTTGCTACACCTAAATCACATTCCAATCGATTACATGATTAACATCAAGGATATATTTATTAAGAAATGAAATATGAAACATATTATGTACAGTCATGGATGCAGGTAATTAAAGCATATATGCAACTGGCCCAATCCTTTCTAGGATTTCAAATGGCCCACAAAATTTGGCTGCCAACTTCGAATAGTTTCCCCACTTCAGGGAACTTCTGTTGGCTTTCACTTTCAAGAAAACATGATCACCCACTTTAAACTCTCTGTGGGTTCTGTTCTTATCAACATAAATTTTCTTCTTGTCTTGGTTAGCCTTTAAATTTTGCTTAATCTTCAACATTTTCTCTTCCATTTCCTTGAGCAACTCTGGCCCAACCACTGCTCTATCAACTGGATTATCCCAGCTTATTGGAGTATTGCACTTTCTACCATAAAGTGCTTAAAATGGGCTCATATTCAATGATGATTGATACCCATTGTTGTAGGCGAATTCTACCAAGTGTAGATAGTCTTTCCATTTAGATGGTTTGTCCATCACATACATCCTTAGCATGTATTCTATCACTTTGTTCACCCTCTCTATCTAGCCATCAGAATCAGGATGATAAGTAGTGTTGAAGTTTAGATTTGTTCCGAACCCTTTGAACAAACCCTTCCAAAATTTTGAGGTAAATTTCGGGTCTCGGTTAGACACAATTGTCTTGGGAATACCGTGCAATCATCCTATTTCCATCATAAAAATATCAACAACATTATCTGCATTGTGAGTAGTCTTTAATGGAATAAAATGGGAAGCTTTCATAATCTTTTCCACCACCACCATGATTGAATCATGCTGCTTTCCGGTCCTGGGCAATCTTGTGATGAAATTCATTGTCACTACCTCCCACTTCCACTTAGGAATGGGTAAAGGATTTAGCAACCCTCCTGGGTGCCTGTTCTCAACTTTAACCTTCTGACACTCCATACATCTGTCGATGTATTCAAAAATATCTTTCTTCATACATGGCTAAAAGTAATGACTCTTGGTTGCTGCCACAATTTTTTGATATCTAGGGTGCCCAACATAAGGCACATTATGCATTTCTTTCAAAATCATAAGTTTCAATTCCTGGACGTTAGGTACATAAATTTTGTTCTTGTACATAAGTGTTCCATCGGGTTCCAACTTATAATCTTCTACTTTCTGTGGCATCTCACCTTGCTGTAGCTTTGCTACCAACTCCATGTATTGCAAATCTGCATTTGCAGCTTCCAAAATTCTGCCCTTAATATCAGTTTGGTACATGCTAATGGTTGTAGCATGCAATTCATGCACTCTCCTGCTGAGTGCATCAACCACTTTGTTCTCTTTTCCTTTGATATGCTTGATATCAAAGTCATACTCACAAAGCAACTCCAACCACCTATTCTACCTAGCATTCAAGGTTGGATGATCAAACAAATACTTTAGACCATTATGGTCTGTCCTCAGTTCGAACCTCCTTCCCATGAAGTAATTCCTCCATTTATTCAGAGCGTGAACAATGGTTGCCAAATCCAAATCATGAGTGGCATAGTTCTTTTCATGCTCTTTCAATTTTATGGATTCATAACATATGACAAGCCCATTCTGGCTGAGGACTCCTCCCAGTCCTTATTTGCATGCATCTGTGAAAACCATGAAATTCTCATTTGGATCTGCAATCCTTAGGATTGGAGCACTGGTTAACTACTGCTTCAATAGCTGGAAGATTTTCTCACATTCCTCTGTCCATTGAAATTTTTTCTCCTTCCTTTGCAAGGAAGTGATAGGGTAAGCTATCCTTGAGAACCCTACAATGAACCTTTTGTAATAACCAACTATACCCATAAAGGATCTTACTTCTTTCACATTCTCTGATGGCCTCAATCTTCTCAGGATCCACGACTATCCCATCCTTTGAAATGATATGCCCCAAGTAATGGATATGCTTTTGATAAAACGAGCATTTTCTCAACTCGACATACAACTAGTGCTCCCTCAGCACCTGCAACACCATCCTTATATGTTTTTCATGCTCTTCCTCCGACTTGGAATACACCAATATGTCATCCAAAAAGACTATGAAAAACTTGTCTAGATATTTCCTGAATACACCATTCATTAGGCACATAAAAACAACGAGTGCATTCGACAACCCAAATGGAACCACTATGAATTCATAGTGACCATACCTTGTTCTGAAGGCGGTCTTGCCGATGTCTTCATCCTTAATTCTTACCTGGTGGTAACCTGACCTGAGGTCTATCTTTGAAAATATTTTGGCATCCTTCAACTGATCAAAGAGATCATCAATCCTTGGCAAAGGATACTTGTTCGTTACAGTCACTTTGTTAAATTGTTTGAAATTGATGTACAATCTCAATGTCCCATACTTCTTCTTCACGAATAGGACTAGGGCTCCCCAAGGTGACACACTTGGGCGTATATACCCCTTCTTCAGAAGCTCTTCAAGCTGCAATTGCAGTTCTTTCAGCTCTGGTGTACTCATTCTGTAAGGAGCTTTCGACACTGGAGTTGCTCCAGGCATCAAGTTTACCGAGAAGTCAATATCTCTTTTCGAGGGTAATCCTGGTACCTCCTGGAATAAATATTCAAAATCTTTTAATACTGCATGGTCTTCAATATTTGAGACCTCATCCTTAGATGCTTCCTCCACATGGGCCGCAAATAATTGATATCCTTTCCTGTAGCTCTTCTTCAGCTGCATTGCTGAGATTTCTCTGGAAAAAACTACTTTGGGAATTCCTTGGACTGTTCTCTGATTCCCTTCCTCATCTGAGCAAGTGAATGCCTTTTTACGACAGTCTAAGATGGTGTGGTGTTGGTCCAACCAATCCATTCCGATTAGATAGTCATAGGAACCTAAAGGTAAAACATTCAATTCAACCTTTGTGCTCAGTCCATTCATGTCCATTGGACAAGACTTAACCAACTCGACAACCTTTCTCTTGGCTCATGTATGCAACTGCACTAACCAAGATTTTCCATGTTTACTTCTCAACAATTGCAAACTTTCCACCACCCTAGGGTCTATATAACTATGACCAGCCCCTGAATCAATTAAAATAGTAAAGGCATGGTTGTTGATCATACCTTCCACTTCAATCATGTGTGATTGAAATTCAGCTTGCTTGTTGTCTAGGGCTTCATATATCCTTGGTATTCTACTACCCATTTCCTCCACTATTTCATCTTGCTGAACACTATGGACAACTCTCACTTTGTCATTTCTGTGGGAGCAATCTCTATTCCTATTATTTCCTTTACAACCCCAACATTCCATAGGTGTCTGCCTTGGAAATTGCCCACCTACTTCAACCTTCCTTCATTTTTGAGGATTGCTCCTGAAAAAGAGTGGTTTGTTTCCCTTCTGCCTCTTCTCTTTCTTAAACTTCTTCTGGTCATCCCAAGCCTTCCTAAAAGTAGGCTTTTCTCTTTGTTGTTCACATAAGCATTTCACTCTTCTTATAGTTTCTTCCATAGTATTAGGGTCATCATTCTGAATCTTGTCCCCAATGGAAGGTGGTAGTACAGTCAGATACCTTTGAATTTTGACAGTCTTATCCTTGATGAACGGAACACACTTCAACAACTCCAAAAACTTTTGTTCGTATTCATCAATGGACATGTTGCCCGGGTTGAGTTCAAAGAACTCTTTCATCTTTTTGTCATAGTATCTTTTAGTCAAGTATTTCTTTTCAAAATACTTCTTGAATTCTTTCCAGGTAACATATTTCTCTCTAATGTGTTGCACCTGCACAAGCTGATCCCACCACATGGATGCTTTTCCTTTCAGTTGATACATTGCAATTCTTCCTTCTGCATGAGAGGAATAATTCTATAGTTGGAAATATTTCCTCATGCCAAGAAACCATGTCTCGACATATTCCTCCTTCTTATGTTCTCTATCAAACATATGAGGCTTAATCTTGTTCATTTCTCCCTTTAGTTCATCCACTCCAGATATCTTGTTCATTTCTCCCTTTAGTTCATCCACTCCAGATCTCCCAGAGATGGGCTTGAACTACTGCGTGCCTCCTTATTGGGATGTTCCAAGGAGTGACGATGATGCCTGCTAACGCTTCTGGATATTCGTTTCTTCTCAGTGGGTTCACGACTCCCTGTTTTTCTTGAATCACCTTCCTTTTCCAACTTATTTTTAATCTTTTCCAGGCTCCGCATCAACTTTGGGTTGAATTCTCCCTGTTGATCCCTATATTTCATGAGCTTTCTGTTATCTGCTCGGTTAGTTTGGGCATCTTTCTGCAATCGATCAATGATTTTCATCATATGCCCTTCCTTATCTATCTCTTCTCCATGTCCATTGGAGTTTGATCCTTCAACTCCCAAATGGACATCCATTCCTTTTTCTTCATTCTCTGAATTGTAAGCAGTCCATGCCTCTTCCATTTCTTTGCACTCAGTGGCAACTCTATTCGATTCTGGCACTCGTTAAACTTCTACAAACACAACGTGCAGACAAATGGAATTTGTCAGGCCATCATTACTTAACAAATCCCACAACATTCATAAACAAATATGATTCAAGAAAACGTTCAATTTTCATTCTCTGTGATTCTCATTCAATCAAGAATCCCCGCAGATTTCTTCTTTCGAAGCTCTACTCTGCTATATTTTTTTTTTCTTTCAGGCTGTGACCAAGCACTAGATCGATAGGCGCTTACTCGGAACTTTGGGTATCATAAACCTTCATAATACATCACAACAGACTCTCAGAGTTCCGAATTAACGAACTCACGAAGTAGGGAGGATCAACTGTCCACTACTACTCGGCATCCAATGACTGACACTCACTGTGGAACTTCAAGCATGTGAGCTCCGAGACTTCGGAGCTTCGGGACTTCAGAGGATTTCACATCCACACACCCCAACGCCCTAAACCATTAATTTATGAACACTTCCATGTCATCTTTGGTGACATTATTATGTCTTCTCACCATGACATTACGAAACTTTTTGAAATTTCCTTCTTTCGTTCCCTTATGAACCATCCTTCTGGAGTGTCAAGTCTCCGGACTTCACAATCGACAACATGCATTCATTGGGACCCATGGTTTCTCATAGCACTTAACGCCTTTCAAATTGCGGGGGCATGCATCCACGGTTTGGAGTAACCTGCCTTTCGTCTCACAATTCCTTTGACGCTGACACGTAACCCCCCGGGAAAACTGTGGTTTGGATTGTGGGACCACCTTGGATAATTAACTTTCATGCAACTGGGTCCCCGCAATGCCTTCTGGCTGTTGATATTGATGTATCATGATCAACGCCAGTGTGGATCCTTCGACCTTTAACTATGTTATTCAACTTCAGGGCCCACATAGTACAGTTGTAAACATTCTGGGTGAGGGCACGTGGCAGGTATAGGAAAGGTCCACGTCACCTCCTGGTGATGTCATCATGACTTACCACTTCATCTCTTTGGGCTTTGAGAGTTTCAAGTCCTCTACACTCGCTTTTTCCCGAAGCGCTTTTCCCTGGATTTCACGATCTATCGACAAGTGTCCTCCTTCACGATCAACGACTATGAGTGACTTCGACACTTTGGGCTTCAGGAGTTTCAAACTCTCAGCACTTGCTTCCTCACGAAGTACTTCCACCCGATGTACACAATCTCTTGACGTGTGTCCTTCATAACGGATGGTTGCGATCAACTTTGGCTATTTCACTTCCTCCTCAATCACAAAACTTCTGAAGTGCTCTCGCTCTGGAGTTGTGGATCTTGTGCCACTTGTCAACCTGGATCGGATGACTGTCGATCCTTTATGCTTAGATCCAATGGCTTGGGATCTGTTTCCTCCTCAACGCTCTCCTTTTCTTTCCTAAACACGGATCTAATGGTCCAGACTCCTTCCAACAACAGATCTTACGACTCACATTACTCTACAGTCCAATACCACTTTTGTCATGGTTTTACAATAATGCTACTCCTCCTGAGCTTCGTAACATGGCCAAGGTAATTTCTTGGCACTCAGGAAGGTTCTAAGGTTCGAAATTAGTCCCTCCAGACACAATTTCCACCTGAAACCTCAGGTCCAATGACCACTTATCCAACCCATCTAGGTTCAATGTTGAAACCTTGGATCTGAACTTGAATTTTGTCTACTTCGACAACAATTCACTTTGAAAACTTTGTCTCATTAACCACTAACATGGCCCATCTAGGCTTAGTGTTGAAACCATGCTCTGATACCAATTTGTAACATCCCCAACCATCACCAAGATGACAATGTCACTACTCATCTTTGACTTAAGTGCGATACCAAACGACAACGTCCCCGACCATTCAACAGGCCGAGTAACACTACCACGCAGAACATTCACACACACACACACACACACACACACGAATTTTAATCGAAATAAAACACATAACACATAGTTACTGCTACCATACAAAATCAAATGTAATAGGGACTAATTCATATATGCAACGGAATACATGATAACATTCAAGAATCACAGGTATGCATAACATAAAATTAAGCACATACATTATACTTATCTTTCAACTGGAATAACACCACCAACTGCGTGTAGACCTTACATGAACCTCCTAGCCTTAGACCACACTACTCATCACTCTCAGCAGTAGGTCACCCCTGAGCTAGGATTAAGCTCCATCGGGCAAGGAAATCCTAGGCTAGGAAAGGTCAACAAGAAGACACACAGTTTATGAGGAAGGATTCTCTCCCAGGAGCCACTTATGCCCACTGCTCACAGACTCTCATTCCCCTCATGCCTGTCCCACCCTAGGAGTATACACCTTCACTGTCACACAATCCATCGGTTGCTTCACCTCCCTTGCCTTGGGCTTTAGCAACAGGCCGAACTAGAATTCTCAGATCTTTGTAGTAGCTATGGGACCCCTTCCAGGAGAAATCACTTCCACAACACACTCTCTCACCTGGAGAGAGTTTCTCACAGGCCTGACAACCTGCCTCTTCAACCACAACCACCTCTCTCACCTAGAGAGAGTGTTGCACATAGGCCTGACAACCTGCTTCTTCAACCACAACCACCTCTCTCACCTGGAGAGAGTGTTGCACACAACCCTGACAACCTGCTTCTTCAGCTCCGTTCCAACACAAGGAGGACAACAACAAGGCTCAAGAAGGAACATACGACGACGACAAGCCACACTCAGCCAAGGGACTGCATGGCCACAATAGCCCACATTTATAACACACATGACATAGACAATTACGAGATGCTCAGGTTTCACAGAAGATGCGGGTGGGCTTCACGGATCTGATTTTCATAGGTGCATGGCTATGTAGAGGTCCAATGCAGAGACAAAACAGGTTCTCGGGAAGGATTCTAGTGAACTTAGGTGGAGTATGTAAGAATGGGCACACCAACCCCCAACACAGTTGATTTCTACAGCTTTAACTGCATGCGCCTAGGTCGACACCTGTCTTCCTGGAGCTGCATGCACTCCATTTTGCATACGTTCCTTTCCCAGGAACTTGGGTCAACACTTGGTCAATTGACCACCTTAGCCTTTTAGGAAATAATAAAAAATTATTATCCCCTTTAGAGGTAAGCCCCTTATCTTAGCCCCTAGGCCCAACACTTAACCTCCTCCCTTACCCAACCTTGTGGAAACTTAGTCCCCCATCACTCTTTCTCCATGGTTAGTCTACACACAATGCTGTTTTTATATTAACAAAGTGCATAATTACATGTACAAAACATGCTCCTGACCTTTAAAACCTAGGCTCTCCGGCCTACTTGCACATAAGATTATCAACTTACAATTGCTCGGCTCACCAGCCTACAAAACATGTTTACAATACATAGATATAATTAGGGCTCGTCCTTGGGGCATTACAACTATATTTATTTTGTATGGAAATAACTCTATTGGTGGGAATACCTTAGAAATGTAAAAGGAATCCGAGAAAAGGGGTTGTCCCGGAGTATGTTTGAGAAATCTTTCAAGAAGAAGCACCTTTCGGAGTGGTACTATGATGAAAAAATGAAGGAATTCTATGAGCTCAAATTAGGACAATTGACTATAGATGAATGCATCAACAAATTTATGGAACTAACGAGGTATGTACCCTACATAAAGGATGAAAATGTAAATATGCAGTGATTTCTTAGTGGGATGCCTCAATCCTTTCAGAACATGATTGAATCTAATGAACCTAAAACCTTGGAGGACTCCATTCATAAGGCTAGATACTGTTACAAGAAACTCAAACACAAAGTATAACCCCCCAAGGAGTGGAAACATAAAAATAAGATAGGATTCAAGAAGATGGGAGTTAAACCTTCAAGGTTCAAGAATTTTGGGAGGAATCCCAGTATGGGATTCCCTACCAAAAATGTGAATCAATAGAACTTCCCATCTGAAGGTGGAGATAAGATTATTGGATCAACCTCGGGTAGAAATGAAAGCACAAAGAAGGAATCATTGAAATGATGGGGCTGTGGAGAAGAACACATGTTGAGAGACTTTCCTTATATGCAACCAAACAACAAGGGAGTTTACAACATCCAAGAGGCTACCATAGTCGATGATGTGGCCTGAAATATACCAAATAACCATGCAACTTTGGACAATAAATAGGAAGACCACCAATCCTCAGTGGTGGAAATGAAAGGTATGGTCACCAATCATCTTATTTCTATTTTGATTGACCCAGGTTCTAATCTGAGTTATATTTCTCCTCAAACTGTTGAGAAGTGTAAATTACAGCAAGCAAAACACACTAAGCCATGGCTAGTTCATTTGGCCACAAGAACAAAAAGAAGGGTAACAAGGGTCGTAAGAGCATGCCCAGTCATCGTGAATGGGTTTCCTACTCGAGCCACCTTAAAAATCCTTCCTCTAGGATCTTACGACATGTTGATCAACATGGATTGGTTGGCTGCCCATAAAGATAAATTGGATTGTTATAGAAAAACCTTAAAATGTAAATATGACAAAGGGGAGAGAATAAATTTAAAAGGAATTCAAAAACCTGTCTCAATAAGAAATAAATCATTCCTCCAAATGAAGAAGTATTGTAGGAAGGGGTTCCCTTTGTATGAAATATAGGTATTATATCCCATTAAATACCAAAAACCAATCCTAGAAGAGCACCCTATATTGAACGATTTTAGAGATGTGTTTCCAGAAGAGGTACCAAGGTTACCTCCCAAGAGAGATATTGATTTATCAATAGATATTGTACCTGGAGTAGTGCCAATGTCTAGGGCCCCTATTGGATGAGTACCCCTGAGTTGGTGGATCTCAAATTGTAACTAAAGGAAATGTTATACAAGGGGTACATTTAGCCTAGTGTGTCTCCCTGGGGAGCACCAACCTTATTATTAAAGAAGAAGGATGACACACTCAGGGTGTGCATAGACTATAGGAAACTCAATAAAATGACAATTAAGAATAAGTACCCCTTGCCCCAGATTGATGATTTATTTGACCAATTAACAGGTTCCACCATATTTTCCAAGATTGATTTGAGATTCAGATATCACCAAGTTCGAATCAAGGATGAGGACATCTATAAAACCACCTTTTGGAAAAGGTACATATACTATGAATTTGTGGTGGTGCCATTTGGTCTCACCAACGCAACAACCACTTTCATGTGTTTAATGAATAACGTACTCAACAAATTCTTGGACAGATTTGTATTAGTTTTTATTGATGACATCCCAGTCTACTCAAAGAGTAAGGAAGAGCATGAAAATCATCTAAATTTGGCACTCCAAGTACTAAGAGAACACAAGCTCTATGCTAAGCTTAGAAAGTGTGACTTCTTCCAAAGGCATGTCCATTATTTAGGCCATGATATCTCTAATAAGGGAGTAGAAGTTTACCCTGTTAAGATCAAAGCCATTATAAATTGGCCCACACCCAGGGCTCTCACTGACATTAGATCCTTCATGGGTTTAACATGATACTATAGGATATTTATAAATGGATTTTCTAAGATTCGTCACCCAATCACTTCACTATAGAAAAAGGGGGGTGAAATTTGTTTGGACAACCGAATGTGAGGGGAGTTTCCAACAACTAAAACACCTCTTAACACATTCCCCCGTACTAAAAATTGCTGACCCAAACAAGGAATTATTGGTGTGCACCGATGCCTGGAAAGAGGGACTCTGAGGAGTCCTCATGAAAGAGGGACTCTAAGGAGTCCTCATGAAAGAGGGATACATAATATGTTATGAAACCAAAAAATTGAGTAAACATGAAACAAATTATGTGATCCATGACCTAGAATTAGCTGCCATAGTGCACGCTTTAAAAATGTGGATGAACTACCTCCTAGGTAGAAGGTTTGTCCTCATGACAGACCATAGAGGGATGAGGTATTTATTTGACTAGCCCAAGATAAATTCTAGGCAAGCTAGGTGGATGGATCTTATCAGTGCGTTTGACTTTGAAATCAAACACATCAAAGGAAAATAAAACTGAGTGGTTGATTCTGTCAGTAGAAGTATGCAAGTAATTCATTTATCATCCATGAGTACTTGTGAAACAGACCTCAAGGAAAGAGATAAAAGTGCATAGGAGGTAGATGAGTTCTTCAAAACCATGAAGATACACCTGGAGAAAGAACTCACTGGGATGAAGTATGCAGGTTATCAACTGACAAGTGATGGCCTACTAACATACAAAGGGAGGTTGTACATCCCAACTTGTGACACCTTGAAAAAATTCATATTGGATGTGTTATCACTCCACCAGTACTCCCAAGGCTGAGAAGGAGACCAATAGAGGTAACCACATACCAAGATTTTGGTTTGGTATCTATCCCTACCAAACCAGAGAGGGATCTCCCTAAGGTAACAATTAATAATGTAAATTGGAATGAAAAAGGATTTTAGGCTAGATATTTCATATCAATGAGGGTTTTGAAATTATAGGTTTTGTTGGACTAGAAGATGAAATCCTGGAGCAAGGACAATAAATATGAGGGATCGGTTGCATAAATTTCCAAAGGGGCAAGGCAGCTATAACTAATGTCCCAAAATCATATCTTTGTAGTGTAAGGATGAAGGAACTGAAGATAAATGAATTAGTGAGCATAAGATATGAATTCACCAATTGGAAAATAAACACATAGCTGCTAAAACTCAGATAAAATATAACAATGAATCCAATGAATTCTGTTTAATATTTTTAGAGATCTAGCATCAGAAGAAAGGAATATGGAATAATATATATTCACATAATAATATATATAAAAAACAAGGAACATTAACCATAACACATGAATCCTTGTAAAATAGCTGCAACTTATGGTTTTATTACTGTCAAAATAGTACACTAGCTTCCCAGCTATCACTCTCACATGTCCAAATCTTTGCTTGACTCTCTTGGGTCTACATATAGACACAAAAAAACTTTCCCCATCTGAGGGGTCAAATCCTTTAGTGTAGGAACTGATTACGTGAATATCTCCAACACGACCTAATGACTAGGGAAGTTAACAAACTCTCCTCAAAATAGAAAAACTGATACATTTGACTTTTACCCATCATTAATGATGATGAATCTACATCAAAATGACTCTAAAAATACATATTTACCATAATTTACATCAAGTCAACTTGAATCTAGAGGAATTACATCACAAAACCAAGATTTGACATGAAAAACTTTGAAAAATGCACTAACATGTAAAAGTGCAACACCATTCTGCAAAAGCACTGCGCCAAAAATAAGGGTCAAAGACGAACTGATATATATTTAACCATAAAATGTTTTGAAAAACTAGGAGAGGTGTTTGTAGATAAGATTGTTTTGGAGAAAAACCTCTCTCCATTTTTGGAAATTCATTTCCATTCGCTCGAAATACGTGCCACAAAATGATGACTAAAACATACATGAAAAATTGGAGAAATTGTTTTTCTGAAATAGGCCTCCAAAAAAGTTGCATATCTGTCAATATATGACACCTGTGTAAAAACGAAAGGAGGTTATTGTGGTTTTGTATTTCCTTAGAAAAAAAATCCTTTGGTTTTCCAAAATTCATCTTTATTTTTCGAGAAACCTCTTTTGAAAATGATGACCAAAAATAGAGTCAAAACCGTAGAGCCAGTCCTGGAGCAACTGTATTTTGTGTATATCTCTCAAAGGGTAAATCCAAATAGGCTGAAAATTTCACAGCAAGTTAATATCATCATAATGCACCTCCACAAAAATATCATCCCAATCATAGTAAAAAATCTTGAGAAAATCCCAAAATGGCTGTAGATGATGATGGCTCATTTCTCGAAAACCATGCATCATTTTGAGTTGAAATTAAGTGGGTGTTTTCATCTCATCCCAATGCATCTCCTGCACAAATTTCATGACAAATGGGTGTGGGGCTTAAAATATATGATGATACCATGGTGACTATGTAAAAGTGCAGTGCAAAAGATCATCTGACATGCTGAGGATACTAAAATGACATGGAATGATCCATACAATGTTTTAAACTCATGAGAAAAATTCTAGTCCAAACATAAGCCTTCAAACCCCAAATCTTCTTCTTGGAGCAAAAGCGTAACTACAATTAGGGTTTATGGGAAGGGAATGAAATGAGAGGGATTTTGTGAGGGGAAATGACAGGAGAGGTATATGGAATGATAACAAGATGCATGTAAGGGGAGAGGTATATGGAATGATAACAAGATGCATGTAAGGGTAAAATAAGGATTTGCACCACTCTAACTCTTGATTTTCAAATTATGACACTTTAATAGAGAGATGTTTGAATTAATGACTCAAAAGACCTATGAGACTTTCTGATGATACTTTTGATGATGACCAAGACACTCATTTGAAAACTTATGACAAGGAATGGTGACATGACAATGATGAATGATGGTGACTTTGAACAAGTGCAGGGAGTAGAAATGACCTAGACAGTAACCAATGACCATTTGACAACCAAGATATGTGAAATTTTATTTGAAAATATAAACATTTGACCATGGATCCCAACATTAACTTTGAAATATTACATTTGATCATTGATGAATGACAGAAGCTAACAGGATGAACTGCACAAAAGACCATATGATGGTCACCCTAGTTATTAGAAGATGGTTATAGTCAATAGGAAATTGTTTTATTGGCCAAGAATGAAAAATGACACAACTGATTATCTGGATAAATGTTTAGAGTGCTAACAGGTCAAGGTAGAACACCAACACCAAGCGGGGCTATTGCAGCCCCTGCCTATTCCATAATGGAAAAGGGAAACTATTTTCATGGAATTCATGACTGGATTACCCAAAACAACCAAACAAAATGATGCCATTGTGGTAGTTGTGGATAAATTGAGCAAGGTTGCCCACTTCACTCCGATAAAATCCACTTGCAAAGTGATAGACATTGCCAACATCTTCATGAAATAAATATTCATACTACATGGGATGCCCGAGGAAATTATATCTGATAGGGATGCAAAATTCACCTCGGAATTTTGGAAGTCCTTGTTCACTGGTTGTGGAACACATAATGTTTAGTACAACCTACCACTCTCAAACTGATGGAAAAATAGAGAGGGTGAACCGAGTACTAGAAGACATGTTAAGGATGCAAGTAATGCATCAACATAGGAAATGGGAAGAGCATCTACCCTTGGTAGAATTTGCCTACAATAATGGATACCAAGAATCCTTGAAAATAGCCCCTTTTGAGGCCCTCTATGGCAGAAAATGCAATATCCCAATCAACTGGGATAATCCAGTAGATAGGTTTACCCTTGGACCGGAAATGTTAATGGAACTAAAACAACAAATGAACCAGATAAAGAAAAATTTGAAGGTGGCCCTGTTGATGGAAAAACATGACCATAATCAACATTGGGGAGATCACCTGGTCAGGACCCCAATTAGACCCTTATCCATTTGGAATGGTGATTTCAACTGGTTAAAATGGGTCTAGTTACCCTTCTCCTAAGACTAGCCTAGAGTTAATTTAGCCTAAGTTATCTTGTATGTACAACTGTCTATGTACAAAGCCTCCAACTTGTTAGTGTATGATAGTAGATTATTATTATTAACAAACTGAAGGGAAAAGAATCACCTGTATGTTATTACTTAGAAAAAGATGATCCCATCAAGGTGACTGAAATCATGGCTCAATCTAGCCACAATGAGGATTGCTCCTCCGAAAGGAGACTTCTACAAATGCTTTCTGAATGCAAATGTGAATGCTATCTAATCTAAGATGCATATAGTAAAAATAAATCCTAATCTATCTTAACTAGGAATATATATATATATCTCTTCCTAATAAAGAGAAAAATAATGAAATTTAGACCAATTTGAATTTAGAATATAATGAAGTTAATAAGGCAGGAAAATAGTTCCAAGACCTGCTACTTGTTCAAGCAAATATGCACAAACAACTATTTAATAAATAGTTATCAAATCCTTGTTGCACATACATCTAAATTCAAAAGAAGATCACATTTAAGTCAATATATTTCGTTAAACTACTGGAATAGTCCAAATAGAACAACAAGAAGAAAACTAATCTTATATGACATCAAGCTGATAGATAGCTAGTAGCTAAATGCACAAAAGCCCTCCTAAATGCAACATTCAACTCCAAATCCATCTCTGATCAACCCTGCATGTTAGGTTGACATTGTTTTAAATAAGTATGAAATATTTACATTCAAATAATAGTGCTAGAGAAAAATAATCATACTCATAAAACCCAGATAATTAAGAGATTGAAATAATTTTTTTATTAATGACCATATTGAACAATACTACTCAAACATAAGACAAAAATATATAATTCTTCCTTTGCTGGTTCATAAGACAGTCAAAACCCTGAATTACAGAGTATTTTACAATAGTGCAATTCACCCTCCTCCAGGATTTGAACCATCTCTTCCATCCTCCCTCCCTCTTTTACACATATATGATCATGTATTTATATCATGAAGCAACATAATAGCTACCACTGGTGAATGGGCGTAATCTTAATCTTGAAAAATGCCTTCGAATGGACCGATAATATCTCTCAAAATACTCATTTATAAGTAAAATCCATTTGAGTCAACTAATTTAACACATTCTGGGAAAAACCCATGTCTTATTGTTTTGAAATTCGACATAATTTGGCCAGAAACTGTCTTGGAAATTTTCCAGTAAATAATGATTTCTCCTAAGCATATGAAGAATTCTAGAACCACCACCAACGCATTAACTGCTTCCCACTCTTCTTGCAATGATCTTGAACCTCATATCTTCATGGAATCCTACTAAAATCGACCTTGGAGCAAACTATGACACTGTGCATAAAATCAAATTTATTAATAATAAAGATTTTTTTTTGTGAATAACTACAAAATCTACAATTTTGAAGTAACTTTGAACTAAGCAATTACATCAATAATAAAATCTGAACATAAACAATAATGAAATCAGGTTTATAAACAACTTTTATCAATCAACAAAATATTAATACAAACCAATAACTAATAGACAATAAACGTTTACGATTTGGATTTTGTTGTTGGTTATTTCGTTAACCTGTGATCTAAATGGTTGAATCTTCTTTATTGCAGCTAGATTGCGTGGCAATCAAAACATAGGTCTATTAATCAAATATATCATGGGAGATTTGAAGTGATAAATCTTCTGATTGTTTATAACCCTAAATAAATTCTTTTTCCAATAGAAAATTTACTCAATTATATTAGTGATATATTTTGTTTACATATTCTTGTCTATACAAGAAAACAAGAAAAAACTATCCAAAAGACCAGATTGTCTCAAAGTATATCCCTGATTTATCAATCCTTACAATTCAAAACTGTTATATGATACTTAAAAGTAAAACACAAAATCCAAAATACTAATCCAGGAGAGGATCATCTGTTTATACTTCCTTAAATACCACTAAACTAGAGGGGAAAATGCCAACTGTTGCAAGCATGGCTAAGTAGTGACAAAAATGACAACTAGTAAAGGTTGTAATGACTCTTGGGACCTTAAGTCCCATGGACCCATTTGAAAAAAGTAATTATGCCTTCAGGTTCCTGAAGAGATTGTTTTGATAGAAGGTCCGCCTCCTTATTAAATTCCCGGAAAATGTGTGCAAAACTGATTTCTTGAAAGTGTTTAATTAATTCCTTGATTCTGAGCTTCCAACATTCAATTGCACTTGCCTGAAGTCTTCCTTTTTCGTTCAGCCATTCAATTAATACTTTTGAATCTCCTAGAACCTGGAGTTTATGAAATGACAAATGTGTTGTCAGAGTTAGTGTTGCCCAAACTCCTAGTAATTCAACCCTTATAATTGTGCCTTCTCCATAGTCGAAGATCCATCTATAAACTGAATGATCTGGAGTTTTGAAACCCCCCCTCCCCCGATAATCACAGATTACACCAATGGCGTATTCATTTTTCCACCTTAGCTAGTAACCAGCTCCAGTCTTCCACTTTGTGCGGTCCCGTCTTTAGATAATAACCTAGATTATTGAAACCTATAGAGAGATCAGTAAAATTAAATGAAAGTAAAGTCTTTAATAGAATTAATTGCACCTATGATAGCCGAGCATGAAAAACTATTGTTTTTACTCATTCACCTGTAAACCCGATGCTTTACAAAACACATTAATGATTCTATCAACCTCCATCCATTCTTGCAGAGTGGCTCTAGTAATGATTAATACATCATCCACAAAAAGAAAATGAAGGATTTTAATAATTATGGACACCTTCACTCCCATCAGCTTGCGATCACGTTTACTTTCCTTTAGTAATAGACTAAGACCCTCCATAACCAGAATAAACAACAAAGGGGATAATGGGAACCCTTGGTGTAAACCTCTACCACTTCTGAAAAAATCCGTAGCCTCCCCATTTAGTAAAACAACAAAGGATGAGGAAACGACACAACTCATAATCCAGTTAGTCATCGGAATACCAAAGCCAGCGTGCAATAAATTCGATCTTAGAAAATCCCAATTTATTTAATTGTATGCTTTCTTTAGATCCAACTTAAGTACACATGATTTAAATTATTTTTTTTAATGCTATGGTGGCATTCATGTGTTGTTCCAATGGCATCCTAGATTTGTCTGCCTTTTAAAAAGCCCAACTGCTCTGCAGATAGAAATCTGGAGAGGAAAGGTTTGATACGATATGCAATAAT
>JASDQU010753775.1:41599-61363 GCA_032191745.1 Picea mariana
AAACTTGGGTCCATTACCCAAACCTGGGGTCTCCAACTTCTCATGGCCATAACTCTCTAACCATGAGGAGTTATGTGATGTTCCACATACCACCGGAAATGGAATGACAAGCACTATCCATCTAGGATAGTTTACCTGACAAATTAATTGTCCTTCATCTCATTATTCCACAATTAAGCATGGGTTCTCTTACTCCACAAAGCGTCTTCCCGTGAGGGCTTTCACCATAAGAGGACCACTTTGGAGTTCATCCATCTTTACTTATTATCAACCATGACAAGACAATAATGAGTCATCTTTACATCAAACAATCTTGGGTCCATTACCCAAACCTTTATGTTGCGGGGCTTTCTTCAAGGGTTGACATCAATGAAAACCAACCTTAATCAACAAATGGCTCTCAATTGCATGGCTGAGAGAAAGGGGGTCTCATCACAAGCTAGCCTTCTCATTTCCACTAGGTATTTGTGGGTGGCATTGTCATTATCTGGACACCACGCCAGAGCAGTGGCCTTCAACTTTTCCTTAAATTTATGAAAGAAAGAAAGAATGGAAAAATAATGGGCTTGGAAAAAATGCATTGCAAATGAAGGTACCACACACCCTCTACAAAGGAACCCATGAATGAGACACTACAACCTCTTGTATGTCATGAGTCCTATGTCCATTGAGTCTTGACCCTAACCACTTCACCCACTTTACATGGCTTAGAGAGGGATCACTTGGAAACTCTCCTTGAACTATGGAAAGATCTACCCAATAGGACACCTCGTCAACCCTCCCATATTCAAGCTTGACAAGTCACATAATGTCTTTGAGCACTTAATTGTTTGACATAGTGATCTTTGATGCACATGCCTAGGTGGCTCATTTATTGATTAGGTTCACTTATCATGATGTTATGACATGAGATCCTTGAAGGGCGTGCTTATTTGTCTTTGCAGGACCTATTTGGTGGACACGTTTGGAAGAACAAGCCTAGATTGGGCTTCCATGGGGCTTGAAGCCCACAGGTGGGTTCCAAGGGCCCACATGCCAGATGAGAGAGATATAACTTTGAAGGCCTAGAAGATGACTTGGACGACATAAATAGCCCCCACATGCCAAACGTTTTTCCTAGGAGAGTAAAAACGTCACCTTTAGAGGCATGACGTCACCTAGGGGGGTTAGGGTTTGGTGGTGAGTTGACATACATTGGCACAAGAACGTTTTGAGGGGTTTGAGCCTTGATCATGAAGGAAGTTGTTGGGATGCTTGACATGTGTCTTTGGGAAGCCTTTCTACACTCCTCCATCACCAACGACCTTCTCCTAGTGCCAAAACATCCTCTAAAGGGGTGACATCCATATAACTAGGGATTTTTCTTTGTGCAAAAGTAAAATTAAAGTGAATTGTTTAATATTACTTTGTAAAAGGGGAAAGATTAGGGTTGTTGACCCTTAGTATTGTGGTTTACCCTTAATTATATGGATTGTTATCCCCATTTCGTGGATAACTAAGGAGATTATGTCTCGAGGCCCTCAGGTTGCAGATATGGAGTGTCGAGAGACTACATGACCAGCAGTACCCTTTTGCACAGATGGAAACCCCTTTCACCACTACAGGTGGTCACAGATTTCCAGATGGCGTCCACCACGTCAGTTGGCTTTCGGAAGGCAGTGGACCTTGCTCCATGAGGTACAAGTCAGTATTATGGTGAGCATCATTTCAATATTTAAGCAAGTTGAGTATGTTGTCTCTTAGATTGCTCTAGATTTCATGATATATGCTTAGACATTATGCCTTTTTCCCTGCTTCACCTTGGTGGTTGACATTGTGCCCTAGTAAGTAGTCTTCTTTGGGGATGGGTTTGCTACTGGGAACTCCCTTAAAGAGCCATCGTACCATTCCCGACCATACTTACCACTTTCCATCATTATTCCCCTCCATTTCCTTATCTATTGGGATTTTAGGGTGTATTGACCCAAGAAGGGGTTGTCCCTCATTCTATGGGAAGAAGGAGTTGAAGGCCCAGAGGGATTGATGTTGGGTAAAAGATAAAAGCCTTGTATGAACCTTCCAGATGCTTCACCTAGGGATCACCCAAGAAAGAAGTGAAACACTTATCTTTGAGTAAAGGGGGCCCACAATATAATAAAGAATGTTTAAAAGGTTAGTTGAAGGATGGGAGGTCTCATCATGAGCCGACCTATCACGTCCATGAATATCTAGTGGTATGACATTGTCGTCATCTGGTCACCAAACCAGGGTAATGGCTCTCAGTTGCATGGCTAAGAGAAAGGGGGTCTCATCACAAGCCATCCTTCTCATTTCCACTAGATGTTTGTGGGTGACATTGCCATTATTTGGTCACCACGCAAGGGCAGTTACCTTCAACCTCTCCTTAAAATTATGAAAGAATAAAAGAACGACAATTAACGGGCTTGGAAAAAATGCATTGTAGACAAAGGTACCACACAACCCTCTACAAAGGCACCCATGAATGAGACACTACGACCCCTTATATGTCATGAGCCCTATGCCCATTGAGTCTTGACCACAACCACTTCATCCACTTTACATGGCCTAGAGAGGGATCTCTTGGAAACTCGCCAACCCTCCCATATTCAAGCTTGACAAGTCGCATAGTGTCCTTGAGAAATTAATTGTTTGATATAGTGATCTTTGATGCACATGCTTAGGTGACTCATTTATTGATTGAGTTCACTTATCATGATGTTATGACTTGATATCCTTGGAGGGCGTGCTCATTTGTCTTTGCGGGACCAGTTGGTGGATAGTTTTGGGAGAACAAGCCTAACTTGGGCTTCCATGGGGCTACAAGCCCACAGGTTCGATGCCAAGGGTCCACATGCTGGATCATAGAGATGAAATATTGAAGGCCTAGAGGACAGCTGGATGGACCTAGCCCATGCTTCACTCTCCAAACGACTTTCCTAGGAGAGGCAAAACATCACCTCCTAGGGCATGACGTCACTTTTGGGGGCTAGGGTTTGGTGGTGATGTAGCCACTCATTGACACATGGACATTTTGAGGAGGAGGTATTCACCATGAGGAGATTTCCTAGATGCTTGACATGTGGACTTTGGAGGCCTACCAATGCTTCTCCAACACCAATGACTTCTTCTAAGTGGAAAAACATCCCCGAAAGGGGTGACGTCCATGTAAAATTAGGGTTTTATTTATGCAAAAGTGAAACTTAAATGAATTGTTTAATATTACTTTGTTAAAGGGGGGGAAATTAGGGTTGTTGACCCCTAGTCTTGTGGTTTACCCCTTAATATATGGACAAGTCACCTTGGTGACATTTTGTATAAATAAGAGATCATAAGATCTCATTTTAACATAACTCTCCCTCTTGTGAGAGGACTTGGATCTGAAATTTTTGCTACACTTGGCTATATTTGTCTCTTGTGCACTTGTTTATGGCTATCTCTTGTGAATGGTTTATGGAGGAGTGAGGCGCTAGCCTTGGAGGAATGATTTCTATCTTTTATGGTGGATTATCTTAGCATCTTTATTGATTTTGGTATGGTCTTTTACTCTTATCCTATCATTTTTTCAAGTCAAGCATTCTTGTGCTAGGAGCTAAGTGGGAAGTAAGAGTATTTACACCCCCACTCTAGTCTCTATCGTTTATTGCTTAAAGTTCATTGATGTTGCAAGGGTTTGTTTGAGGAAGTAAGAGGATTTACACCCCCAAGGAAGTAGCATCTCTAGTTCATTTATTTGACTCCATTAACCCAATAGTAAAGGCACTGGTCATCTATTTTTTGCATAGGAGACATAAAATCATTGCCTTGGGAAATATGAATTTTTATCTTTTGAAAGATCTCTTGCTTGGAGTTGGTTTGCCTCATTGAGAGGAGTCTTCCCCTACTAGGGCGTCCCCTCTCTCCCACTACTTTACTTGTTGTAACAAACCTGAACCTACAACCATTAGGGCTGATCTAACCTAGATAAACTACTAACCATAACTCCTAAACTAACCCTAGACTAGCTTCTAAATTTTGTTCATTTACTCTACTAACTAGGGCGCATCTTTTGGGATAACTGTTGGCATATTTTGATGGTGTAATTTGTTGATATAAGTGACTGAAAGCTACAGTCATGACCAAATAGTCATGTTTACAAAATAGGCCATCAACACTTAAGTATGAATACCGAAAGGTCCAAAGTTTAAAGTTTAAACTGAGCTAGTTGTTGAATACTATGAATCTATCATTGATAGATTATGACATATAAAGTAATGAAAAAGGAGAATCATCAAACAACTATCCCGTCTTCCTTCCACCACCACGACTATTCCGTGGGCCTCCACGTGCTGGTAGTGCAAAAGTAGATGTAGATGGCCCTAGTTTTGCCGCTGGAATTTTGGACATGGGGACCACAGCAGTGGATGGGGGTGGCATCTCAAAATGATCATCATCATCCAAAAGAATACTCCAATTGCTCTAAAAGCAATACTCCATCCTCCAAATTATCCTCCTCCAGATTGTTGTCCCAATGCTTCAAGCTTGTATCCGTCCGTGCCTCCTCACAGTAATGGGACAACAATTTCAAGTTGTAATGAAACATAGACTAAGCTCTCTGCCCGACCTACATTCAGCCTGTTCCTTTTGACGCTGTGGATGAAATTGTAGGTGCTCCAACACCTCTCTACAAAAGAAGTGGTCACCACCTGTGAAAGCACCCGTGTTGCCAAACGTTGCAGCTGTGGGGTAGCACTGCCATTTGATGGTGTAATTTGTTGATATAAGTGACTGAAAGCTACAACCATAAGGCTGCAATTTTCTGCAGAAAATGCATGTTTACAACAACCATCTTCTCTTGCCTCTTAAGTGCCATTTTTGAGCCTACATTAATTGATAATCTTGATGTTGATTTACTTAACTAGTTTAGATCTTTGTATGTTGATTTAGATGTTTTATTTGTTGATATAAATTGTCATCTACTGCTGCAAATTAGGGATAGCAAGCTTAACTTGTTGATCCATACTAACATATATCATTGCAAGTTGGATTTGCTTGTGTCTCGGGAAGGTACAATCATCCGGAAAAGTACTATACCTTTGGGGCAACAATCCCTTGACTTACAAGGCATCTCTTCTCACTTTTCACTCCATTTAGATTTGACCTCTAGGTGCTCCACTTCCATCTCCATCCATCCCCATATCTTTCCCCCTAAGGTCACCGAGATCGCCTCCCTAGAGTGATCTAGTCACCCTTGAAGTGCGAAACCTACATCGAGATGACATTGGGTGTAGGATGACATTGGGTCGGGATTTTCCCAACCTACAACCTGTGTTATAACATGGACAAACTATCTAAGTGACATTTTGTGTAAATAAGAGATCATAAGATCTCATTTTAACATAACTCTCCCTCTTGTGAGAAGTACTTGGTCTGAAATTTTCTCTACACTTGGAGTATTTTGCCTTTGGTGCTATGGAATAATTCTTTTTGGTTATGGTTGAATGATGATGATGGTGTGCTATCCTTAGGAGGTCATTTTCTTGCTATTGTGGAGGTTTACTTTGGCATGTTAAGGCTTTTTCTTGAATGGTATGGTTTCTTTACCTTGTTATTATCATTTTTAATTCAAGTTGAGGTTGTTTCGGCCAAGGCTAGATAGGGAGTATAAGGATATACACCCCTATCCTAGTTTCCACCATTTTATCAAGTTATTTTGCAAGGGTTTTGTTAAGGAAGTAATAGAATTTACACCCCTAATATTTAAACCCTAGCTAGGTTGTTTATGTTGGGAAGTAAGAGGATTTACACCCCCAAGGGTTTAGTAACCCTAGCTCTTTTTTTTACCCCATTAAGTTTTAACCCATAACTAAAGGCACTAATCTTGCATTGGAGAAACAAAATATTGCATTGGGAAACGTGATTTCTTGTCATTTTTACTTTTTGGATTGTCTTCCTTGTGCCTTGGGAACCTCATAGCCACTAGGGCATCCCTATCAAAGGGATAGTTCTTGTTGTTGTTACAAATTTTCATCTTCAACCATTAGGGCTGCAGAAACCCTAACTCAATTGCTTGAATAACTCTCTTATCAACCACTAGAAATTGCCCAAAGTTTGCACACTTGTTTTCTTACTTGCTCTAGCGCACTTTTTGGCAAAGTTTGGAGGAGTTTTAGTGGCTGATTTTCTTGTTGTAATACATTGATTGTTACAGCCATAAGGCTGATATAATTTTCTGCAGAAAAGTGTTTACAACAGCCTTATCTTTTCATGCTAGTATCTTGGTTTTTCATCTAGAGTTTTGTTAGTCTTTCTCTTGTATCTTCTACTAGATTTCTGGCAGTTATGGTGCCATTTTATTGCTGATATACATTGTTACTAACAGATGCTATTAGCGACAACAAGCTTAACTTGTTTGTCCAATTGATTATATTGCAATATATGCTTGTTTTTCTTGTGTCTCGGGCAGGTATTTCACCATTTGCAGGTTACTCAACATACTTGGACACCCTTGGAACTTCCCAAGACATCATTCCAAGACCTTCATACCACTTAGAATTGACCTTTAGGGACTTCATCTCCATCTTCATCTTTTTCCATCTCATTCCCCCTAGGGTCACTGGGATTCGCCCCTTGAGGTGACTACCTCACCTCTAAAGTGACAAGGACACCTGCCTAAGGTGACAGTAGGTAGGTGACCTCTTAGTTGTCACCATTTGATGGTTGGGTCGGGCTTTTCCCAAACTACAACTTGTGCGATAACACACCCAGAACCTTGGTGATGGTATAAGGTCCATAGCGGAGTGGACGAAGCTTCCGACGGATCCTGTAAAGCATTCGTTCTGCAAGTGCAACCAAACTTTATCTCCCACCTGAAACTTGTGTGGCACCCGGTGTTAATCATGGCGTTGCTTGTACTTGGCATTGGACTTCTACAAAATATCCTGAACCTGTTGGAGGATGTGTTGGATCCGCTCAATGAATTGGGTAGCTTTGTTGGCTTCAATTTGTGCATGGGACAAATCTTCCTGGGTGGCCACAAGGGGTAGTGCAACATCCATGGGACCCAATGGTTGAAATCCCAACCCAACCTGGACGGGGTTGTGGTCAGTTGAGCTATGTATGGATCTGTCGTAGCTATACTGAACATAGGGAAGACTCTCATCCCATGTACGGGGATGCTTGGAATTGTACATGCGTAGGATATGCACGATCATCCGGTTGACGACCTCGATTTGGCCATCCGTCTGGGGGTGGAAGGCAATGGATTTGGTGAGTTTGGTGTCCAACAGTGATCAGAGGCTCGACCAGAAGGTGTTGAGGAACCAACTGTCCCAATCTAAAATGATGGTTTGTGGTATCCCAAAATGTACCCACACTTGTTCGAAGAAGAGCTTGGCAGTGGCCTCTGTTGTGATGCTCTTCTTGTAGGCGGCCATAATCGCCATTTTAGAAAAACGATCAACCACCACAAAAAACAGTCATTTCCCCGCTTGGTTGATGGAAGGCCCGACATGTAGTCCATCGAGATGGATTCCCAGGGCCTTTCACGAGTAGGCAGAGGGGTGTACATGCCTTGTTTCTTAATGGCCAATTTGGCAACGGCACAAGCAGTGCAAGACCCGATATACTTGTTGACACCCTGTCGAAGTTTCGGCCAATAGAAATATTGTTGCAACACTGCCACTGTCTTTTCTACGTCGAAGTGTCCTGCCACCCGACTGTAGTGGGCTTCCCAAATCAGCTTCGCTCACTCGCTTGATGGAACGCAGAGATGGCCCAAATGGCACAACAACCCGTCTTGAAGATGGAAATCAGTGACAACTGTGTTTGCACCCAACATCTCGTAGGTGGCGGAGAAGTCAGGATCTATTTCATAGAGTTGGGGCCATCCGAAGCTCTCGTGACCACAGGAGTTTAGCACCGTGATGAGTGCTACAACCAGCAGGCAACTGAGGCAATCAACGACGCGATTGGTGCTTCCTGTCTTATACCTGATGTTGAGATGGAACTGCTGCAAGTATGTGGACCACTTCTGATGGAGATCATTCTGCAATTTCCACTGTCTCTACATGAACTGCAACAGCTTATGATCGATTTGGATGATTGTTTCCTTCCCGAGAATGTAATGCCTCCATTGGTAATTGTACAATGGAGTACATTTCTTTGTCGTGAGTGGGGTACTTACAGACGACATCTAATAGTGTCTCACTATAATAGGCCATGGGGTGTTCGTGCTGAGTGAGAACTGCACCCACAGCATAGTCTGAGGCATCTGTCTCGATCTCAAAGGGTTGTTGCAGGTCGGGTAATGAGAGCACCAGAGCTGAGCACAAACATTGCTTCAAATCATCGAACGCTTGATGTCGCGATAGGCCCCACACGAAATTTTCCTTACCACCACCCCTAGTTACTTGGCTGAGGGCCCATGTAATATGGGAGAATCCCAACACGAACCTGCGATAGAAATTGGCAAGGCCTAAAAAGCTATGAAGCTCAGTGAGTGTGGTTGGAGCTGGCCAGTCACGAATGACCTAGATCTTGGTTGGATCCACATGCACCCCATGCTCATCAACAATGTAGCCTAGGTATTCGACCTTGTCCATGTTGAATGAGCATTTTTCAAAATTTGTGTATAGCTTGCTGCCGTAAAGTGTGTAGAACCTATTGAATATGCTCCAAGTGTGCAGAACCTGTTGAATATGCTGCAAGTGTTCCACCCAATTCTTGTTGTAGATGAGGATGTCATCCAGATACACCACCAAAAAAGAATTGGTGAAAGGTCACAAGATATCATCCATCATCCTCATGAAAGTTGTTGGGGCATTCGCCAAACCAAAGGGCATGACCAACCATTCAAAACGACCTTCTTTAGACTTGAAGGAAGTTTTCCATACATTTGTTTTCTCTATTGGGACCTAATGGTAGCCAGACTTCAGATCAATATTACTGAAGTATTTGGCCCCCTTGAGCTGGTCAAGGAGATCGTTGATTCGGGGAATCGGGTATCAGTTCCTGACTGTGATTTTATTTAGGGCCTAATAATTAATTCAGAGCTACCAGGTCCCGTCTTTCTTCTGCACAAGAACGATTGGGCTTCCACATGGTGATGAGTTGGGTCGGATGTGACCCATTTGGAGCAGTTCTTGGATCTGACACTTGATCTCCTAGTTTTCTAACAAAGAGCAGCAATAGACTATCCCATTGGGTAACAGTGCGTCGGGGGTCAGATCGATTGAATGCTTGACCTGACAGCGTAGAGGTACCCTAGTGGGTGAGGAGAAGATGTCTTTGCATTCTTCCACGACCTTATCCACTTGCTTCTACTGCGTGGAGAGATCGGCTGTGGAGGCCATGGATGTGGTTGCATCCTTTCGCTCACTTTGAGAGCGAATCACGAAGAAGACAAACTTCCTGATCTGAGAGATGACCTTCTTGCATTGCTTGGCAGAGATCAAAGAAATGGCAGTAGGTGGGACTACCTCAGGTATCTTGTACAATTTCCTGTCCAAAGTAATAATAACACTGCGAGGCCTAGACTCATATACAACATGATGTTTCCATAAATAAGGTTGCCTTAAAAGAACATCACAAACTTCAAAGGAAGCGATGTCACACAATACCTCATCTTTGAAGGGCTTGATGCCGTAGGACATGCGGCACTGTTGGCTGACGTGAAGATCGCTTCCTTGGCAGATTCATCCGATTGTGTATGGTTGCGGCTACGCTCATTCGCAAGAAGATGAGTACAATGAGGCTCCAAAGGCTTTTTTACATCAAACATGAATGTCAAAACCCTAGAAATCCAAAAACCTAACCCTAGGAGATGAAGCACCAAAATTCATGTGGGCCCCATTGAAGTAAGTTGGTACATCAACTTCCTGAAGTCATAACTTTTGCATATGATCTCCATTTTAGGCGCACAATAACCCGTTGGAAAGGTCCATCTGAGGACTATACATTATGTCGTCACACTTTGACTTTGAGTACACTGTGACTGTGGCGGGCCCAAAAAACGTTGTTTAGGGCCTCAAAACAGCCCCAGAAGTTTAGGACCCGAAAAGCTAGAAAAAAACTGCCAAGATGACATATGTATGTGAGCCAGTTGGAATAGGTGGGTGGCCATCAATATTCACCTGGATCATCTACTTAGGAGACTCTGAATTATGGACTATAGCAGGTAGGTCAAAAATAGGAAATTCTAAATTGCTAGAGGTATAAAATGACTACTAATCTATGTATAGATGTAAAATGAACAAGAAAAACTAGTTTGAGATGTTTTGCTAGGATTTCAGTATTCTTCTTTCAGATACATGAAAGCTATTAGCTGAAGATTAAGATCAAGCATTGCCATTATCCACAATCAGAATTGATTAGTTTAGATTCAATTCTGATGCAAGAGTTTTATTTTCATGAGAGGCAATTTTATAGCATGCACTTTTGGCATGTCTATAGCCTGCCTTGATTCAAATCCATTTTTCTAGTTCATATGTTGGCTAGTAAGTAGGCCATTTTCTGGCTGACCAAAAATCCTTGTGTTTTGAAGACAGATGGCTAACACCATTGATCAAGGCACACATCGTAGAAAATACTACCTCACTCCACCATACATCAGAGGAGCCCCAATTTGATCCAACAACTGATTAGAATACCAATCCCAATCTTGATCCATCATGAAGATGTCGATCCCTATGCCTAGGCACAAGATCCATAATTGCAACTGGTTAACCTCCTTCTCGAAAAGCAGAGCTAGTATCGTACGAGCCCACAACAAAAACAACAACCCCTCACATAGTAGCACATTGACATTAAGAGCCCATTACAGACCTTTTCATCTTAGTCGGGTCCTAGCGTGCTGGTAGAAAGAAACGTCGATACAAATACGTCATATCCTCGATATTCATTACACCCTTTGAGAAGGAGGAATTCAATAAAAACAAGGTCTATTGACACTCAAAAATCCCCTACACCTAAGAGACGTTTACACAGTTATCAGTTATGAGGAGTCGGCTATGAAACAAATTTGAGAGGCAAAGCATCATGTACTCAAGAATTAGATCTAGTAGTTCAAGCTTCCCTTAGACACAAGCCCTTGTTACATCCATTGAATTTATGAAGTATAGGGGCTTAAAAACCAACGATGGTAGATTTAACAACACAGACACTCAACATATCGATAACTTCATCATGTTTCCTTCATTGACCTATTTACCTACCAAATAAATACCACTTTTTTCTTATTATTGTGAGAAAGAACAAAATCTAATTCTATGATTAGAGCGAGAGTGGAACAATGTAGTTATGAAAACATTCATTTCCCCTTCATATAAATTTAATTTGTTAAGGCACTTTAAGTCCCATCCTGAGCCCACCAGAGTTTATAGGCTCAAGCTTTCTCTAACTCTCTCGTATCGAGAAGACCTCTCTCAAGTATAAAGTAGTTTATACCTATTTTTCCCAATACCTAGGTTACCCCACCTTATAGACAAGGCTACAACTATAAGTGAATTGCTTTTCCTTACTGAGATGATATCGGAGGACTTTACGAGGGGAATTGATAGATAAAAGGGGAAAAGAAGGGGATGTGACACGTGGAATTTGGGTAGGTTAGCAAATAATACAGATACCTTTTTTGTGCAATCCAGGGATACTTTCCTGATATCTTGGTTTAAAAAGAGTAAGGAATTGCCAAAATATATAGATGTGGAACCCAATGAGCCAACAAAGCCTCCAAGCTCTCTTTGCCCGGTTTAAGACATAGTGATAGTGGCAAGAATATAGGGTATTCACTTAGCAACATCAATGAAATGAAATGAAACCTTGGAACTTTGCCCATAAACAATATATAAACTAAAACATTAAAAAATCATGATGACATAATCAAATAAACTACACAAATTAAAACCACTATAGCACAAAACTAAGCTAAAAGGAAAGGAATTGTAAATGTCAAAAATATTAATTATTGAAAAGGAATCATAAAAATACAAAAACAAAATTAAATGGAAAATAAGAGGATTATAAATATAAAAAATATTAATTATTAAAAGGAAATCATAAAAATAAAAAATTACAAAAGGACATTTTGACTATTAAATAAGGATAATAGTTGTAACTATCAATAAAGATAAGGATAAGATAGTACTTGACGTGTTTACTTAAAATTTGTAAACCATCCAGTGGTGATGAATGTAATTTCAAATTCCAACCATGTATCCTAGTGTCTATGACATTTATTACTTTACCGCTATCATTTCCTCTGTAACCATTTCAAAATGATTTATATACAATTATTATGACAAGAGAAAGGTTCAATAGTAAAGTAGATGGATCGATGTGTGAAAACACCAAAATTTTGGGATTGTGGTATTCATGCCGCCGCAAAAGATTTAATTATTAATTAATTAAATAAAACGATAAAGGCATTTGGCAGGCAAAGTCAAACACGGTGATATTAGGTATAAGAAGTTATTAAGTTTAGGATGGGCAGGCGGTTGGCACCAACACCACACACGTGAAAGTGGTAGGACCACATGAAAATTGAAAATCTCATTACACCATGAAAATTGATCCATATGAAGCCACTAATTGCTTATTATTATTATAGATATTTTAAGAAGTTTTGTTGTCCACATATTTCCTGTCGTCTTGCAGGCTGGACAACAAATGTCCATTTAAACACTTCTATAAATGAGTTCTTTCCATTTTTAGGAGGGTAGCGAGTGAATTGAAAAAGGCTTTCAAAATCATAGCAGAGATGTCTATGAGATTGAATACTTAATAAATGTTGATATGGAGACACTGACAAATAGTACCATCATTTTGGGAATGAGGTGAGAGGGGTTCAAGGCAGTATGCTATTTCCGTATGACCATTTATTATCGCCTAGGTCTTTCTAAACATAAATCATCACATAGACATAAATCATAATAATTTATTTTATATACATGGGTTGAATACATGTTAAAAGAGACCATAGTTGTCTAAAATTAATCCCATTCTTACTCCCAAAAGAAATTGTAATTGGGCATTCGGTCATCATGCAACCACAAAGAAAATCTTGTTATAATACATATTTCAACATGATATCTATTTCCTAAATATTGACACGGACGACCGAGAGTAAAATAAAGAAATCAAGAAACAAATACAAACCGCTTCTCTTTTAAAAAAATAGTCATCTTCTATGTGGTTAAAGGCATCTTCCAACTTGATTAATGAATTATAAAGGCATATTCTATGTCTATGTCGTTATATAATGAAGCCAACAAAAGATTTAATTACTAATTACTGGATTATAAAGGCATCTTCTAGGTCGAGATTGTGGTAATCATGTCGCCCCAAAATATTTAATTATTAATTAATTAAATAAAATGATAAAGAAGCCACTAATTGCTTATTATTATAGAGTGAGAAAATTAACCTTATTTTAAGAAGTTTTGTTGTCCCGCCTTCTTGCAAGTTGGACATCAATTGCCCCTTTAAACACTTCTATAAATGAGTTCTTTTTGTTTTCAAGGAGGGTAGCGAGTGAATTGAAAAGGCTTTCAAAGTCCTTTATGTACATCATAGCAGAGATGTCTATGAGATTGAATACTTAGTTTCAATAATTAATAAATGCAAATATGGAGACGCTGACACAAATAGTACTATAATCTCTGTCGTTTTAGGAATGAGGTGAGAAGGGTTTGGCGACATGCATTTTGATTAGGCTATTTCTATATGACCATTTACGTCACCAAGGTCTTTCTAAGGCTTTTAAAAAAATTCTTGATTACTCTTTGTCAAAAGTGGTTTTTGGTAATTTAGTTTCAATATAGACTTGTGCTATTAAATACTCCACTATAATGGCTCCTATTTGATATCTCATTTGATAACCACATCTAATGGTGAGTGTGCAAAAGAGAATCTTGCACTCTCCAATCCATTACACTGATTTGTACCCATACCATGCATGTAAGTAGCCAAAGATACCGAGGATAAGTGCTTTATTGGTTGGACACTATGGTTTGAGATTCACGATGTCTTTGGATTCTCAAAAATTCTTAATTGCCCAAGACCCATGCCGATTTAGATGTGATGAAAATAACTGCCGCATAATAAAAATTTGCATATACATATTCTCGTAGCCTTTACCTATATTAAACCCATCCAAAAGCATCGACACTAGAATCTTAAAATATAGGAGCTTATATATACAAAATTAAAACAGAAAAGCGTATATAAACCCATTTCATATTAAAAAAACGTCACATCAAGGACACTATCGCTCGGGATAAGAGATGTCTTGAAAATTGAGCACTGCATGCACCCATAATGATTTTAGATTGTCCGGCACAACTATTTTAATTTCCACTGTCGTTTTCGACTCTCCCAGTTCCCAAGCTCGTTTTCCTTTAAATAGCGATTTGATCATAATAGTTAATTTAAACAACAATATAATTTACCAAAGGAGAAAAGGAGTATATCTTTATTTAATCGTGGGGTCTTCGTGTTAAATCCCTACATTGAACTTGGTTTCACAGCCACAAGGCGTAACCGCTCAATTTAGTGGAATTCGAAATTTAAACTAATGACAATGTGTTTTGTCGAATGGAATTGAAGTGGAAAGATGGTGGATAGGGTTGCCGTGCTTGGCACCGTTTTCTTAGCAATTCGGAGGAGCCAAACCCCTCATCAACAGCAGTTGTTTGAAGGGTTCGGTGCATAAATATTCGAAATGGGAAAGAATCAAGACTCCTTGCAGGGTGCTGTCCCACTGCATATTTCCTGCCCTCTACAATTTCAGGCAATCTCACACATATTTCGACCATTTCACGCAATCTCTGTTTCTTAAATATTGACACGGACGGCCTAGAGTCAAATCATATCATTCCAAGGTTTCCTCACCCTGGGGGCCGCATCTCCGCCCGCATATCCGCCGGAAGTGGGCGTGGAGGCGCTTAAAGTTGTGAGGCAGCGATCCGCTCGTTTACTCCATTAACGGAATTGATCCATAACAAATACACTCAGTTAACCGAATTATCCATAACAAATACACAAGAAATAAGAACCCATCAGATCCATCCAAATCTACTCAGTTATCAAATCCACAAGGAACCACCAGATCCACCCAATAGGACAGGGATACAGGAAACGGAATAGCCTAAACTCGTTATGCTAAAGGGAGACCTCAACTCTGTAACTATATATTATGCAGTGCATACATCAATAGAACCGGAGAAGGTGATCCCTGAACTGAGAAGGCAGAAGGAGAGTTAAAGAAAACTACAAACAGAATAGGAAACAGTCATCTAAGCTCGATTTTAAAATAAATTTAAGGAAAAAAAAGAAACATAATACACTGTTCAAAATAAAGAAAAAAAATGTACTTATCAGACTAAATATTCCAAAGAATCCTGAGCCATGATTCCTCTCTTTTTCTGCACCATGCCATCGAATTTACTAACTGAAACAAAAAAAAGCATCATATGATACTATTTTCTTTTAAAATATTATAATAAACCATAAAATTGCAAGTCTAAATATCAGAAAAGACAGAAAGAAATAAGCCTCTCAGTACCTCACCACCCATAAAAGGGGTCGACGTCAATGGAAAAGCCAGGCCTCTGCGTTCGCCAATACCACCGCCAATACCACCACAACCTCAGAGGAGAGGAAGCATAGAGCGCAGGCAAGGGTTTGTCTTCGTGTGACCCGATCGATTTATTCCAAGCCAGCAATCCCGGCTCCAAATAAGCTAGCTGTAATGGTAAAATCCCGGCTCCAAATAAGCTAGTTGTCATGGTACTCCCGTGGGTGGTAAAGGGTTAAGGATTCAAATTCAAAAAATAAACTGCAAGCAATCCCGTAGGTGGTAAAGGGTTAAGGATTTCCAAGCAAGCTGTAATGGTAAAGGGTTAAGGATTCAAATTCAAGAAATAAACAGACGCGGGGATCATATAGCTGGTGGTGAGGTATACAGCCGACTCCAAGGTTTCCTCACCCTGAGGGCCGCATATCCTCGTGGAGGCCCTTAAAGTTGCGAGGCCAAATATGGCAGGTGTGTTGCAACTTTGAAGTACGTTGTTTGTTCTCATTTAAGTTAAGCCGTGGAACCCAGAAGATCTAGTTGTCATTTATTTGTACCAACTATTACTAAATATCCGGTAACTTTTGGAAAACGGGATTCAGATATCCGTGTCATTATAATTTTTTTTATCAAACGACTCCGACTCCTTGGATAAAAAGCTCCTACTCTAACCCTCTAACCGTTTGTTTGTCACATGAGACAGGCTTTTCTTATCAGAGTATATTCCTCCCACTCGCACCTTGAAACAGATTAATTGATATGAGGACGTGGAAACTGGCTTTTCTGGTCTTTTCAGTAAGCCAGATTGAGGACGTGGAGACTCGCTTTTATTGATTGATATGAGGACGCGGAGACTCGCTTTTCTGGTCTTTTCAGTAAGCCAGATTGAGGACGCGGAGACTCGCTTTTATTGTCTAAGCCAGATTGAGGACGTGGAGACAGAGTGATACTTGGCTTATTGCAACTGTATTGCAACTGGATGGCTTTTCACTTATGAACATTAAGAAACATAGAAATAAACACAATTGGGTGGCTTTTCAAAAATGACTATTTCTATAACTAGTTATAAAACTTTTTCTATAACTAGAAATGTTTAGGTTTTTTATAACTAGATATAAAACTTTTTCTATAACTAGCAATCCGGGCTCCAAATAAGCTATTTGTAATGGTACTCCCGTGGGTGGTAAAGGGTTAAGGATTCAAATTCAAAAAATAAACTACAGGATAATGTGCTTATAAACAATATGGGCTTATAAACAATTTGGGCTTCAAATAAGCTCGCTGTAATGGTATTCCCGTGGGTGGTAAAAAGGTTAAGGATTCAAATTCAAGAAATAAATTGCTTATAAACAATCTGGGCTCGTAGTTGGGGTATGTTGAGGATCAAGTACCTTAAGGTTTGAAAGGTCCCCGGTCGAGCGCATGAATGAATGCCCCGTTGCCCAAATAAGCTAGCTGTAATGGTACTCGCATGGGTGGTAAAAGGTTAAGGAATCAAATTCAAGAAATAGTTAATGTGCTTATAAAATAGTTCATGGGGCATTGCTTGACAACCCTGCAACGGTTAAAAACACCGTAAATCAATATTTGCAATGGAAATTGTAATTGTAGGCTGGGGATCATATAGCTGGTGGTGAGGCATACAGTCGACTCCAGGGTTTCCTCACTCTGGGGGTCGCATATCTATCGGGAGTGGGTGTGGGGGCGCTTAAAGTTGCGAGGTGAAATATGGCAGGCATGTTGCAAATTTGAAGTACGTTGTTTGTTGTCAGTTAAGTTGCAAAACCACTCTCGTGCGTGCAAATCTTGTTGGGCCCGAGCAGATCTAGTTGCAAAACCACTCTCACCGAGAGTGGGTGTGGAGGCGCTTGAAGTTGCGAGGCAAAATATGGCAGGCGTGTTGCAAATTTGCCATAAACCATATTATTATTTTTTTCATAAAATATTATTTGTGTGAGGCGATATTAATTTCTTTTAAAATATTATAATAAACCATAAAATAGCAAGTCTAAATATCAGAAAAGACAGAAAGAAATAAGCCTCTCAGTAACTCACCACCCATAAAAGGGGTCGACGTCAATGGGAAAGCCATGCCTCTACATTCGCCAATACGACCACAACCTCAGAGGAGAGGAAGCATAGAGCGTAGGCAAGGATTTGTCTTCGTGTGACCCGATCGATTTATTCCAAACCAACAATCCCGACTCCAAATAAGCTATTTGTAATGGTACTCCCGTGGGTGGTAAAGGGTTAAGGATTCAAATTTAAGAAATAAACTGCATATAAACAATCTGGGCTCCAAATAAGCTAGTTGTAATGGTACTCCCTTGGTTGGTAAAAGGTTTAGGATTCAAATTCAAGAAATAAACTGCTTATAAACAATCTGGGCTCCAAATAAGTTAGCTGTAATGGTACTCCCGTGGGTGGTAAAAGGTTAAGGATTCAAATTCAAGAAATAAACTGCAAGATAATGTGCTTATAAAATAGTTTATAGGGCATTGCTTGACCACCCTGCCCCAACAGTTAAAAACATTGTAAATCAGTATTTGCAATGGAAAATGTAATTGTAGGCTGGGGGTCATATAGCTGGTGGTGAGGTATACAACCAACTCCAGGGTTTCCTCACCCTAGGGGCCGCATATCCGCTGGGAGTGGGTGTGGTGGCGCTTAAAGTTGCAAGGCGAAATATGGCAGGCGTGTTGCAAATTTGAAGTACGTTGTTTGTTGTCAGTTAAGTTGCAAAACCACTCTCGTGCGTCTAGATCTTGTTGAGCCCAAGCAGATCTAGTTGCAAAACCACTCTCGTCGGGAGTGGGTGTGGAGGCGCTTAAAGTTGCGAGGCAAAATATGGCAGGCATGTTGCAAATTTGAAGTAGGTTGTTTGTTGCCAGTTAAGTTGCAAAACCACTCTCGCATGTGCAGATCTTGTTGGGCCCGAGCACATCTAGTTGCAAAACCACTCTCACGTGTGCGTGCGTTTTTTTGGTAACTTTTGGGAGACAGGATTCATATACCCGTGCCATTATAATTTTTTTATCAAACTACTACGACTCCCTTGGATCAAAAAGCTCCTACTCTAACCGTTTGTCAAGATGAAATAGGGTTTTCTTGTCAGAGTATATTCCTCTCACTCTCATCTTGAAACAGATTGATATGAGGACATTTGGAGACTGGCTTTTCTTGTGAGAGTGTAGTTGTAGGCTAAAGATTCTACCAAATGAAGATTTTTTCTGGGGATATTTGTCTGAAATCCGGCAAGAAATTCTTGGACTCGTAGATTTAAGTGGTTATTTCTGTAGAATCCTAGTGCCCCGGTAGTTTTTCAGCATGTTGAATCCATTTCTGTATTCAGAAATGGATTTTGAACAACAAAAAATAGTGATTCATGTAAATTTATATCGCCGGACTCGGGTGAAAAAATCCATTTAGTAAAACAGCTAACCAACGCCGAGTGGTTGTAATTTTGGGTTTCTACCAACTATTACTAAATATTTACTCTGCAAAATCAGTCTTGTGTGTGCGTGTTTGAAGCTTAATCTAATCCAAATGGTTTTTTTTGAGAATTTGTTCGTAGCACCTCCAACAACTTGTCTTCCTTCACGTCCTTGGTTATTGAATTTATGAATTATTTCATATCTTCTCAATGAATGGTTTTGTAAGTTATACTTACTAAATGTTCCAAATAAATGGCTTTGCTTATTCTATTTGCTAAATCTTCCTGCTATCTCTGAGATGTGGTTGGTGTAGAGACCTTAGGCCTCATCCTCCATTCTCTCTAAGATGGGTAAATGCTAATCACTCTTGGTACTTTACACTACTTTTGTATATCCATGCCCAAATTGCTAAAACTTAGAAAAGGTGAGGAACTAGTGTGGGTTTTTGTTGTGACCTTTGAAAGCCTATTAAAAACCTAATGATGAGAAGCATAGAAAGGCAAAGTAAGAGAGGGCGAAAAAAATAGACCTCATCCAGTTGTGAATTTGTTGGGGTTCACCATTTCTTAAGCTCCTGCTCTTTCAAACAACTTGTAGATAGTTTCTAAGATTAACATTGTTGTAGTTGGAGATGTCCAAACTACTTTACCTCTGTCCCCTTATATCCTTTACCCTTGCTCCTACTCTTACCTTTGTCTTTGTTTCCTCTGCCTCTTATGCTAGTGATTTGGTGCTTCTTTTACTAATGCTATATCTATATTGGGATTATTCAAAGGATATAGATTT
>JASDQU010753775.1:61413-86101 GCA_032191745.1 Picea mariana
CTCCTTCAAACAACTTGTAGATAGTTTCTAAGATTAACATTGTTGTAGTTGGAGATGTCCAGACTACTTTACCTCCGTCCCCTTATATCCTTTACCCTTGCTCCTACTCTTACCTTTGTCTTTGTTTCCTCTGCCTCTTATGCTAGTGATTTGGTGCTTCTTTTACTAATGCTATATCTATATTGGGATTATTCAAAGGATATAGATTTGATGGTACCTCCACCCTTACCTTTTCCTCTCTATCTTGGTGAACCTTGAACTCAATGTCCTGGTGAACCTTGAACTCAATCTTGAGTTGTGTTATCCTCTTTCTTAGTTTACCACCAGTGGGCTAAATGAGGGAGGAAGGAGCTTGACAACCACCCCCTCATGATGGAAAAGTATATGGGGAGATGGGGGTAAACCCAAACCAAATTGTACAATCAACTAGCTAGAAAAGCAAGCGAGTGTCAAGTGGAAATGAACTAAAATATTCTTAGATCGAGGGGAAACCCTCAAAGATACAAATCAATGTGGGGTGGAATCAAGATGAAACAATAAGTATTTTATTTTGAAGCATATTAAGTCAAGAAATAATTTCTACATAGCGCTTGTTTACTTATTTCATGGGTTGGGTTTGTACTTACTTTATGCACGGTAAAAGGGTAAAGCCAAGACCAAGTTATTATATGTAATTACTTGAAACAGATTGATCTTCAAACAAATCAATGGACGTGGAAAGACGCATATATTCCTTCCACTCACACCTTGAAATGGATCGATATGAGGACGTGGAAGATGCATATATTATTTATGATAATTTGGAGGACATGGCTGACTATTGACCGAATAGGAGAAATGAGGGACGTCGTTGTAATTTTTGGTTTCTACACACTATTACTAAATATATTATTAAATATTTGTCTTGCAAAACCACTCGTGTGTGTGCATGCTTGAAGCTTAATCCAATCCAAAGGGTTTTTTTTAGTATTTGTTTGATGGTTTAGCACCTCCAACAACTTGTATACCTTCACGCCCTTGGCTATTGAATTTATGAATTATTTCATATCTTCTCAATGAATGGTTTTGCAATTTCCACTTACTAAATGTTCCAAATAAATGGCTTTGTGTATTCTATTTGTTAAATCTTACTTCTATATAGTGGTCAGTGTAGAGACTATAATGTTCCCAAGCCAATTTTTCGCTTGGAACACTAACTGACCATTGATTTACTTCTTGTATGTGTGTGTTTGCAGGTTGGCCTCTTAAGTTTCGGCCTTAGGGTTTATATCCAGTTATTAAACACGGATCTGAAGATATACTCAATGGAAATACAAGATCTAACCAGTACACAAGATATGGAACCAAATAGCATAGATCTGACCTTTATTATTATGAAAAGCAAGAACCTGATACAAAGAGGATGCAGATCTGGAATAACATCAGATGGCTCCAATAGCTAATAGATAAGCTGCTACAAAATGATCTGGATAAGAAATGCAAGCCTCCAAAGGCTGGATATACAATGAAGAACGATGCAGGAAGAACCAGGGTCAAGTCCAAACCCCCTGGCTGATGGCACGTCCTGTTGTAGAGCTAAGAAGACCATTGTCTCGGCCCAACTGAAGGATATCTCCAAATAGCACCAAACTCCACAGAAAGGTAGATCGGGGCCAGTAGAAGCCCTCCCTGAAGTATCAAGCCAAGATGCCAAGATCTACCCCTCCAAACTGCTGAAACCCTAATCAAGGTTGCGCCCTCCTGAAGACTGTCAAGCTCAATATTTCGGCCCTGATAGAGGAAGCCTCCAGATACACTAAAACTCTCTAGAAAGATATATCGGGCCACCACAAGCCACTAGGAGAAGTCTCAGGGTCAGATCTGAGGTGTAACCCCTCCAAACTGAGTAGATCTAAATCACAGTTGCGCCCTCCTTCTCTCAAAAACGTCCCAAAGCTCCAGATAATAATCTAGCAAGAGTAACCCTCACAAAATACTCCAAATCTGATGAACAAGGCCCTGCAAGTAATACCCAGGTGCTAGAATGTCAATAGACCCTGTCAATAAGCTAGATCGAACTCCTCTCCAAGGAATGATGTGCCCCATGCTAGAAAACCCTCAAGGGTACAGCCCGTTGCCCTCCTGAATAGGTGATGGTACCTGTGAATACTATAGAATGGTGTGGGTGGAGTGTTGCATCCCTGAGACCAAGCTTGGAACAAGGTGAGTGGAATCTTTCACCACTGAGTTGTTCTCTAGGGTTTGTATTCTTAAAACCCTCAAAACTGTGTGCTCAAGAGCCCAATGGCCAAATGCAATATGATCTAATATGAAATGAGAGGTCTGGCCTAGGCTTTCCTTTATACTTCTTTCTATCCTTCAGTTGAGCTAAATTAACCCTAAGGTTCAACTCCTAACTCAACCTCAAGCGCTCTAATCCTTCAGTGAGTTACTTTTTACCTTTTCAAGTCAACTTCAAAATATAACATTGAGTTAGCTGACTTTTCCCCATGCTGCATGAGACTATGGTCTAGTGGAGATGACTAGACCACTAAGTCTCTCCAAACCTCTTCATCAAGAGGTGGGGGACATTACAGTCTCCCCTGCTAGAAATTGCTTCTCCACAAGAAATTCTAAACATGTCTCCTGTATCACCTGTTCATTCTCCCACATGGCATCCTCAATGGGCAAGTCTTTCCACTTGATTAAGTATTCTCTGATGCTCCTCCTCCGAATTTTATTTTCTTGAACCTCCAATATTTCCTCTGGTACCAGTACCAATTGCCCCTCTTCATCTAAAGGTGGCAGTAACTCAAGTGGGGTGATGTGTTGGCCAATGGACCTCTTCAAGCATGACACATGGAAAACATTGTGTATCTTGTTGCCCTGTGGAAGCTCAAGTTCATAAGCCACAACCCCTACCTTCCTGCTTATCCTGTAGGGTCCAAAGAACCGGGGTTGGAGATTTTCTACTCCACTCCTTTTGATAGAAGCATGTATGTACGGTTGGAGCCTTAGGTAGACCAAGTCACTAACCTCAAAAGTACGCTCTACCCGATGTTTGTCTACTTGGACCTTTTGTTGATTATGTGCCCTTTGTAGATGATCCTTTAATTCCCTGAGTATATCCTGACTTTGTTGCACCCAATCCTATACCATCGGAGCTCTGCTATCACCAAAGGAAATCTCTACAAATGAGAGTGGGTCATAACTATACAAAGCCCTGAATGGAATCATGCCTATGGACATGTGATAAGTGGTGATGTAACAGTATTCCCCCAGATGTAGCCACCTAACCCATTCCTTCTATTGCCCTGCTACATAATTCCTGAGGTAGCCTTCTACCCATTTGTTGACTATTTTTGTTTTCCCGTCAGTCTAAGGATGATAACTAGTGCTAGGGGTCAAGGTCATACCAACCATCCTGAACAACTCCTGCCAAAAGGTGCTCATAAATCGGCTATCCCTGTCACTAACAATGGTTTTGGGTAGGCCATGTAGTCTGAAGACCTCCCTGAATAACAATTCGGCCACCTATGCTACACTGAAGTCTGTAGCAATGGAGAAGAAGTGTGCAAATTTAGTTAACCTATCCACCAATACGAAAATACAATCCTTACCCTTTGCCCTTGGCAACCCTGTGATGAAGTCCATGGAAATGCTCTGGGAAGGGTAGAGGTTGTTGTAGTCCTGCTAGATGTTTGTGCTCATCCTTGTTTTCCTGGAAAGTAGTACACTCTTTGATGTGACTCATCACATCTTCTTAGAGGCCCTTCCATGAGAACCTTTCCCTTACCCGCCTGTATGTTTTGCCAATCCCTTGGTGCCCTCCCACCTGTGAATCATGACATGCCTGTACTATCTTGGCCTTGAAGGTTGACTCAGGAACCAATAAAATTCGGCCCTTGTAGTAGATGATGTCATCTATGACTCTGAAGTTATCATCCTGTATTTTCCCATCCATCAACTGACAATCGAACTGCTTTTTGGAATATTCCACCAAGAGGTGGGCCTTCCAGACAACTGATATATCTATCATGGAATAAACTGATGGCCTCCGGGATAATGCATCAGAAACTATGTTGTTCTTCCCTTTGACAAATTCAATGTCAAAATCATAGGCTTGTATCTTACTGACCCACTTATGTTGCCTCTCATTTAAGTCCTTATGTTGCAAGAAGTACTTAAGGCTATTGTGATTTGATTTCACCACAAATCTTGCACCTACCAAGTATTTCCTGAATTTGGCCAAAGCTTGCATGATAGCCAGCATTTCTTTGTCGTAGATGGTGTAAATTAGCTCAGGGCCCCTCAATTTTCGGCTCTCATAGGCAAGAGGGTGCCTATTTTGCATCAGTATGGCCCCAATGCCTTCTCCGGAGGCATCACACTCCAATGTGAAGGGTTGGCCAAAATCAGGCAAGGCTAACATTGGGCATGTGCTCATTACCTTTTTCATCCTATCAAATGTATATTATGCCTCTTCACTCCACTTGAAAGATCCTTTCTTAGTCAGATCGGTCAAGGGTGCACAAAGTTGGGAGAACCCCTTGACGAATCTCTTGTAATAGTTGCAAATACCAAGAAATCCCCTCAACTCTGTAAGAGTTTTAGGTGTGGGCCACTCAACTATCACTTAGATCTTCTCCTAATGTACATGTACCCCTTTAACTCCAATGATGTGTCCCAAGTAGAGGACCTCTGTCATCCCAAATTCACATTTGGACTCCTTGGCATACAAGGACTGGTCCTCCATGATAGTTAAGATCTGTTCCACATGCTAAAGACGTTCCTCCCAAGTCTTTCTATAGATTAGCAAGTCATCAAAAAATACAAGAAGATGCTTCCTCAACTGCTTGTTGAATATGTGGTTCATACATGACTGAAATGTGGCGGGTGCATTGGTCAATCCAAATGGCATCACTAGGAATTCATAGTGGTCGTAGTGACACCTGAAGGCAGTCTTGGGGATGTCATCCTCCCTCATTTTGATTTGATGGTAACCAGAGCACAAGTCAATCTTTGTGAAGTAAACAGCTCGATGAAGCTCGTCCAATATCTCATCAATCCTCGGAATGGGATACTTGTTTTTTATAGTCTTCTTGTTTAGTGCCCTAAAGTAGATGCACATGCGCATGGTTCCATCCTTCTTCTTGACCAGTACTACTGAAGAGGTAAAAGGGATGGAACTTGATCTAATGTTACCCATATCTAAGAGTTCTTTGATGGCCATCTCTATCTCGTCCTTGTAATTCTTTGGGTGTCTGTAGGGCATGGTGATGACTGGCTTTGCCCCTTCTTCCAACTCAATGATATGCTCAAATCCCCTATCCGGTGACACTCTTGGTGGAATGGGTCCAAACACCTTACTGTGTTTGTCAATGATCCTTTGGATCTCTGGTGCATAGTGAACCTTCCCCCTTTTTTCCACATGTGTCGAAATATTGCACTCAACGGTATATACAATCTCCTCTCTCATGAAAATGGCCTCCATACGCTTTGTTGTGACTACCCTGGTTGTGTTGCCTGACATGCCTCTAAGAACTACCTTTATACCACTCTCCTCTATGAAAGACATCTCCATGGTCTTGTAGTTGGTGGTGATAGGCCCCAACGTACTGAGCCACTGTACTACAAGGATTATATTTGTATCAGGGAGGTCCATCACATAAAATTCCTATGCTAAATCATGCCTACCCAGTGTAAGCTTCACCCTTGGAATGTACCTATTACAAGGCATGGTGCTTCCTCCTGCTATCTCCACCTTGAATCCTTCAAACTCAACAGTGGATATATGCCTCCTCTGTAGCAACGCTGAGTCAATGAAGTTGTGAGAAGTACCCCCATCAATGAATATTGAAACCTTTTTCCTCTGCAATTCTCCTCTCATCCCGAAGGTGTTGTACTTGGGTACCCCACTAATGGATGCGAATGTAGCCTTCTCCTTTGTTGCACTGGTGTGACCTGTAGCCTCCTCTTCTACAGTTTCGGTGGTGTCTGCCTTTATGTTCTGGATGTGACCGAAATCCTCATCTTCTTCATTAGTAGATGTCACCTCAATGTAATGAACCTAGCCATGGCCCATACACTTGTGGGATGGGTTCCACGACTCTTTGCATGTGTAGCATATCTGTTTTCTTGTTATTTCTCTTCTAGTGTTCTCATACATCCTACCTCTTCCCCTGTCAAACCCCCTTGGGTCTCTTCCTCTTGTATTAATTGGAGGTCTTTGGTCTCTCCCTCCGGTGTTTAGAGGTGGTCTAGGCACAAATTTCAGTTTTGCAGTTGGGCCTAGATCTCTCGTCCTCCATATAGCATCCTGCAAGTTGATAGGATTAAAAGCCTTAACCCAACCTTTCAAGGGTTCCATCAAACCCTTAGTGAAGAACATCATGAGTCTAGACTATGACACATCCTATACCATGAATGCTATCCTTTGAAACTCCTCAATATACACCTCTAGTACTCCTGTCTGTCTGAGTTGTGTGAGTTCCCTGAAATGTAGTTCTGAATCCCCCTAGTCAAACCTGAGAATGAGCCTCTAAGTAAAATCTATATATGCCACTATATTATTGTGGCCAAGTGTGGTCAACCCATGGTACCACCAATCATGATATTTTCCATCCAAGTACATGGTGGAAAACTTGATGGCATCCATCTCCCTCATAGGGTTAAGCTGCAGGTAAGTGTCTAGTTTATGTACCCACGTCTGTGCATTCATCTTGGTCAAACCATCAAAGTAGGGATTCTCCATATTCCCAGCCCTGCGCTCAAGCTCATAATTGTTCCTATGGTACGACCTGGGCTTGCTTCTGAATTTTAATCCACATAACTGATCTAGGGTGGTTTGCCTCTGAACAGGTATGCTTAATGAGTTGTACTCCCTGGCATATTGATCAAACTGATCCTCAAACTCATCTGGGTGGTCGGACTATATTGGTTCATCTATAAATGAGGGCAAGTATGGTCTAGGAGTGGTCCTGCTACCTGTTTGTCCCTGTGGTGCTCCCCCTCCATGGCTTCCCATATGTTCCCTCCATGAGATCCACTAGTTTCCTTATTGTCATAAGATTTTGGGCCTTTCCCCTTATGAGTTATCTCCAACAAGATTTGTGCTATCTTTGTTTGGTTTTCTTCTACCTTCCTCAAGGTATCTGATATTTTGGCGTGTCCCCTACGGTTTTCCTCCTGGATTTCCTATAAGTGTGTGACCAATGTACTCTCTGTCTGGAGTATGGATTTACGTAGTTCTTGTTTCAAGGTTGCTAAGCCCCGTGGCTCACTGTCCTCACCTGAACCTTCCATATCAACCTCTACCTCACCTGTTTGTTTCCTCCTTCTGCCCATATAAATGCCAGTGAACTTTGCATGCACTAATCCTCACATGATGGGAGGATCAGAGCTCTGATACCACTGTAATGTTCACAAGCCATTTTTTCTCTTGGAACATTAACTGACCACTGATTTACTTGTTGTATGTGTGTGTTTGCAGGTTTGCCTCTTAAGTTTCGGCCTTAGGGCTTATATTTAGTTATCAAACACAGATATGGAGATATACTCAATGTAAATACAAGATCTAACCAGTACACAAGATATGGAACCAAATAACATAGATCTGACCTTTATTATTATGAAAAATAAGAACTCGATACAAAGAAGATGCAGATCTGGAATAACATCAGATGGCTCCAATAGCTAATAGAGAATCTGCTACAAAATGCTCCGGATAAGAAATACAAGCCTCCAAAGGCTGGATATACAACGAAGAACGATGCAGGAAGAACCAAGGTCAATTCCAAACCCCCCTGGATGATGACACGTCCTGCTGTAGAGCTAAGAAGACCATTGTCTCGACCCAAATGAAGGAGATCTCCAAACAACACCAAACTCCATAGAAGGTAGATCGGGGCTAGTAGAAGCCCTCCCTGAAGTATCAAGCCAAGATGCCAAGATCTACCCCTCCAAACTGTTGAAACCCTAATCAGGGTTGCACCCTTCTGAAGACTGTCAAGCTCAATATTTCGGCCCTGATAGAGGAAGCCTCCAAATACACTGAAACTCTCTAGAAAGATAGATCAGAACACCACAAGCCACTATGAGAAGTCTCAGGGTCATATCTGAGGTGTAACCCCTCCAAAATGAGCAAATCTGAATCACAGTTGCGCCCTCCTTCTCTCAAAAACGTCCCAAAGCTCCAGATAATAATCTAGCAAGAGTAACCCTCACAAAATACTCCAAATCTGATGAACAAGGCCCTGCAAGTAATACCCATGTGCTAGAATGTCAATAAACCTGTCAATAAGCTAGATCAAACTCCTCTCCAAGGAATGATGTGCCCCCTGCTGGAAAGCCCTCAAGGGTACGAGTTGCTGCCCTCCTGAATAGGTGATGGTACCTTTGAATACTATAGAATGGTGTGGGTGGAGTGTTTCATCCCTGAGACCAAGATTGGAACAAGGTGAGTGGAATCTTTCACCACTAAGTTGTTCTCTAGGTTTTTTTTTCTCAAAACCCTCAAAACTGTGTGCTCAAGAGCCCAATAGCCAAATGCAATGTGATCCAAGATGAAATGAGAGGTGTGCCCTAGTATTTCCTTTATACTTCTTTCTATCCTTCTGTTGAGTTAAGTTAACCCTAAGGTTCAACTCCTAACTCAACCTCAAGTGCTCTAATCCTTCAGTGAGTTACTTTTTACCTTTTCAAGTCAACTTCAAAATATACCACTGAGTTARATGACTTTTCCCCATGCTGCAYGAGACTATGSTCYAGTGGGGATGACTAGACMACTAAGTCTCTCCAAACCTCTTCATCAAGAGGTGGGGGACATTACAAGAGACCTTATGSCTCATCCTTCATCCTCTCTGAGATGTGGTTGGTGTAGAGACCTTAGGCCTCATCCTCCATCCTATCTAAGATGGATAAATGATAATCCTTCTTGGTATTTTACACTACTTTTGTATATCCATACCCAAATTGATAAAACGCAGAAAACTAGGTGTGCTCGTTTCACCATAGACAATATAGAAATATTGTCACCCAACCATAGGCACAAAGGCCACCCCCAAGCACCTTAACCTTGACAGACAAAATAATTCTGAAAGCAATCCAATAGCCAACCAAGGTAGCGCACCTTTCTACAAAGCTTACGCACCAAGCAAGAATAACCAAAGACCAAGCAGAAAGTCCAAACCATAACCAAGAGACCAAGTCATCACTATTGCAGTTGTAGTTGTCCTCTAGTCATGCACACTTTTTGTCCTCATGAAGTTGTGAGTGAGTGAGTGACAAATGAGCTTTAGCACCCTCTATTTATACTGCTACATCTCACTTGGCTGGGCATAATTCTCTTTCTGGAGGATATTAACTCAATATTAAATAATCTCTTGAGCTTACTTGTCTTTTAGGGTTATTATCCAACATTTTAGGGTTTCTCTTGCTTCTTGAAATATTCTAGTCTCGTCAAAGGTTACACATGGAGGTTAATACCTCCCGCAAGTACCATAATATCAAAACTCCCTCCTAGCTAGGGAGGTATTAAAGGAAATGGTCTCGAGCATTTTATGGCACAAGTTGTAGGTTGGGAAAAGCCCGACCCAACCACGAAATAAGTGCTACAACTATGGGAATCCTACACCCAATGTCACCTCGATGTAGGTCTCGCACTTCAAGGGTGACTAGGTCACTCTAGGGATGCAATCTCGATGACCCTAGGGGGATTGAAATGAATATGGAGGGAAGTGGAAAAGAAACCCCTAGAGGTCAAGGCTAGATGGAAAGAAATGCAGGGAGAAATTCCTTGCAAGCTAAGTAATGACTCCCCCACAAGTATAGTGCTTTTTCGGATGAGTGTACCTGCCCAACACACAAGAAAAGACACTTTGCAACAGTATGTGTTAGTTGGATCAACAAGTTAAGATTTTTGTCCCTAATTTGCAGCAATAGATAAAAATATATATCAGAAAATAAATGATACTATAAACTTCTCAATAAGTGCTAGATATCAAGTAGAAAATACAAGAGAAAGACTAGCTAAACTCAAGATGAAAAGCCAAAACTCTAGCACAAAATATAAGGTTGTTGTAAACACTTCTCTGAAGAAAATTATATCAGCCTTATGGCTGTAACATTCAATGTATTAAAACAAGAAAATAAGCCACTGGAATCCTCTCAGAAGTTGCCAAAAAGTGCACTAGGACAAATAGAGGAAGTGTGCAAACTTTGAGCAAAAACCAATTATTGAGTAAAGAGTTATTTAAGCAAGTAGTTAGGGTTTTTGCGGACCTAATGGTTGAAGATGAGATTTTGTAACAGCATAAATAACCCCCTATATGGGGACTCCCTAGTGGTTGTGAGGTGCCCAAGGCACAAGGAAAACAATCCGCTTAGCAAGAAGCAAAAATGACCGAAATTCATGTTTCCCAATGCAATAATTTAATATCTCCAATGCAACAAATCAATGACTAGGGCCTTTACTATTGGGTTAATGGAGTCACAAGGAGATTAAATAAGCTACCTCCTTGGGGGTGTAAGCCCTTTTACTTCCCAAGGCAAGTTTCTCTAAGATAGGGTTTAAGCTAAGAGGGTGTATGCCATTATACTTCTCTTAGCAAACCCTTCATTAATGAGAAGAAGCAAGAAAAAATGGTGAAGACTATGGTGGGGGTGTATGCCCTTATAATTCCCACCTAACTTCTAGCATAACACAACTTGACTTGAAATAAATGATAGCAAGAGAGTAAAAACCATACCAATATCAAGAGAAATGCTAAGATAATTCACCACAAGAACTAGAAAGCATCATCCAAAGCTAGCTCTAGGCCTTCCTCCATCAATCATTCATAAAATTAGACATAAGACAAGTGCACAAGATCTAAAAGAGCTAAGGAAGCCGAAAATTTCAGACTAAATCCTCTCACAAGAGGAGAGTTATGATTAAAATGAGATCTTATGATCTCTATTTATACAAAAGTTAGCTAACATAGCTTGTCCACAAAATAAGGAGTAAAACACAAGATTAGGGGTCAACAACCCTAATATTGCCCCCTTAACACAATAATGTTAAACAATTCACTTAAAATTTCATCTTTTGCACAAATTAAACCCTAATTTAGGATGACGTCACCCCTTTAGGGGACGTTTTGCCACTTTGAGGAGGTCGTTGGTGTTGGAGAAGCATGGAAGGGCATCTCAAGGCCATGTGTCAAGCATCTAGGTGATCTCATATTGGTGAAAACCCTCTTCTCCTCAAAATGTACAAGTGCAAATGAGTGGCACCTCACCACCAAGCCCTAGCCCCCATAGTCGTGACGTCATGCTAAAAAATGGGATGTTTTTCCCCTCGTGGGCAAATCGTTTGGAAAGAAATGGGTGGGCTAGGTCTTCCAAGTCATCATCAAGGCCATCCAAGTTATATTTCTCTCATATGGCATGCATGCCCCTGGCATCCAACCTGTGGTATTGTAGACCCATGGAATCCCAAGCTAGGCTTGTTCTCCCAAAAATCTCCACCAGGTAGGTCCTGCAAAGACAAATGAACATGCCCTCCAAGGATCTCAAGCCATAACATCATGATAAGTGGATCCCAACAATAAATAAGCCATATAAGCATGTGCATCAAATATTACTATATCAAACAATTAACAGCTCAAAGAAATTATGCGACTTGTCAAGCTTAAGTATGGGAGGGTTGACGAGGTGTCCTATTGGGTAGGTCTTTCCCTAGGTCAAGGAGAGCCTCCAAGAGGTCCCTCTCTAATCCATGTAAAGTGTATGAGGTGGATGGGGTCAAGACTCAATGGGCATAGGCCCGCTCATGACATACTAGGGGTCATAATGTCCATTCATGGGTGCCTTTGTAGAGGGTGTGTGGTACCTTCGTCTGCAATGCACTTTTTCCAAGCCCATCATTTTCCCTTTATCTTTCTTTCTTTATATTTTCTTTAGCACAAAGAGAGGTTCAAGGTCACTGCCCTAGCGTGGTGACCAGATGGTGGCAATGTAACCCACAAATGCCTAATGGAAATGAGAAGGTTGGTTCGTAATGAGACCCCCTTTCTCTCAGTCGTGCAACTGAGAGTCACTGCCCTTGTTTGGTGACCAGATAATGACAATGTCATACCACTAGATATCCATGGATGTGATAGGTTGGCTCGTGATAAGACCTCCTATCCTTCAATCTACATTTTATGCATTTCTTTGTTATATTATGGGTCGCCTTTTATTCAAATATAAGCGTTTTATTATTTTCTTGGGTGATCCCCGGGCGAAGCATCTGAAAGGTTCATATATGGTTTTTATCTTTTACCCAACACCAACCCCTCTGGCCCTTTAGCCCCTTCTTCCCATAGAATGAGGGACAACCCCTTCTTGGGTTAATAAACCCTAAAATCCCAAGAGATAAGGAAACATAGGGGAATAATGATGGAAAATGGTAAGTATGGTTGGGAACGGTATGATGTCTCAATAAGGGATTTCCTAGTAGCAAACCCATACCCAAACAAGACCATTTACTAGGGCACAATGTCAACCACGAAGGTGAAGCAAGGAAAAAATCATAATGTCCAAGCACATATCATGAAATATAGAGCAATATAAGATACACCATAATAAAATGTCTTAGGTATTGAAATGATGCTCACCATAATACTGCCTTGTACCTCATGGAGCAAGGCCCACTGCCTTCCACAATCCAATTGGTGTGGTGGATGCCATCTATAAACCTGTGACCATCTGTGGCGGTGAGTGGGTTTTCAATATGTGGAAAGGGGTATTGTTGGTCATGTAATCTCTCCACACTCCATATTTGCAACCTAAGGGCCTCGAAACATCATCTCCTTAGTTATCCACAAAATGAGGATAACATCTGGCTCCTACTTGGGGACATGTGCTTATCGTAGAGTGCATGAGAACCACAACATCTCCTGGTAGACTTTTTCCTGCAAGTAAATATCAAACTGTCAAGTGTGGGATGGCCTACTCATCCTTGTTCTCATATGATCATATCAAAACCCCCTAAACTAGAAAAGAAAATTGTGACTTTTTTTCAAAATTTTCTAAACTAAGCATGAAATCAATATGCAAGTAGAAAAATGAAAACGAAATGCATCTAAACTACTATGAGCAATCACAATGCAAATGCAAGGATCAAAATGACTTACCTACTTACCTACTTACTTGGGGTCCTAGGACCCTGAAGATCAAGTCCTGAAGGTGTTAGGTGAAATCGTACAACGAGTGCAACCACCTGATCATTGGACGAAGATATTTCCCCATGTGCTTGATCATGTGAAACAACAAAGATAAGTTCAACACATAGAAATCATGAGAATAAATATACATTTAATCAATCATGAACTAAAACTCATGGAGATGGGTGGGAGGGAGGAAATCCTATTGAAAAGAGAAACCACAATCTCGATCATCCTGGAACTCTCGCTTGCAAGCATAGCCACAAGCTTGATCTATCCATCTATGGAATGGAATAGATGATGGCTCATATTCATCCTCACTTAGAATATCACTGCTCCATGAAGGCTGAGAAAGGATAAGAGATCCAAAGAAAACCCTACGATTTCCCAAACAAGAGGAAATGGGGTAAGGCACGACCTTAGAGGAAAACTCCTCCGTTAGACTCGGGAAACGTCTCTTCTTTGTTTGTAAATCCCTTCCCAAAGTATTAGCATGAAAGTAATTTTTTTTGGTAGTATGGACCTTGGATTGCTTTGGGAAGGCCACGACCTGGAGTCTATCAAAATCTGAGCATGATGGTTGAAAATCATCCTAAAAACGCTGTGTCAAGTCGTCCTCGAATGGATGGAACAAATATGTGATCATGTCACCATCATCATCCCAAACATATGAGTCATATTTTCATGGATACCAATCCTTTGTTTGAGGGATTCCCTCAACGTCATAAATGAGATCTCTGTCAAAGGTGAAAAGGCTCATGTCCCATCCACGTTTTCCAATATGTATGAAAGTGTCAATATGTTGATTGATTGCATCAGAGGCCTCTTCACTTCTAGGATCATCAAACATGTCATGATCAAGGTCCTCAAAAGGGTCATAACTCATAATGTTATCCTCTTGATCTTCAACGTAATAAGATTCATTGGGGTCTTCTTGGAGGCTTTCTTCATGTTGACATGAAGATTAATTTTTTCCACCCTTTAAAAATGAAGCTTCATCTTTTCCTGAGCCATGGAGCCACCCTTAGTCCAAAATAGAAAGGAGTCAGAATCACCCGTTCCTTTTCGGGTTTCGAAATTCGGTTCTTCTCGAGGTGTGATCTTCAACTATCCCTTTTTCCCGGCACCGAAATCCCGAAGCCATTTCAAAATATTAAGAAATATAAAGTAAAAAGGGGGAAGAAATGAAGGTTACATTTTCTGTTGTTTACCACAAAGCACTCTTTAATTCGTAATTAATCAAATCCCTAAACACAATTATCTCTCCCTTAGTCTTTCGCGATTCGGTTTTCTCTCTGCTAAAGTGTTTTCAAACTATTCTCCTTCGAACTCCCGGTCCTCGATTTTTCGAAAATTGAAAATTAAAAAGTAATTGTCCACTAAACATGATTAATTAAAGTTTTTTAATACGAATGATTAGTGCCTCGCTAATCCCATCGCAATTTCATGATCTGGGGTTTACTTGTGACATATCCCCTAACGGCAGGATCCCCAAAGTTTCGAAATGCGAAATTGTGTTTTGCGCCTCGCTAATCCCATCGCAATTTCACGATCCAGAGTTTACTTGTGACATATTCCCTGATGGCAGGATCCCCGAAGTTCCGAAATGTGAAATCGCGTTTTACGCCTCGCTAATCCCATCGCAATTTCGTGATCCAAGGTTTACTTGTGACATATCCCCTGATGGCAGGATCCCCGAAGTTTCGAAATGCGAAATCGCGTTTTCTTTAAAACAAACCCTAAGATTAAAAGATTAAGTTGTTTTCAAAACATGATTAATGATTACTAAGCTACTTTTCACTTTTCGGGAATTAAGGGATGCAGTGATTTTTGGGTTTTCAGTTTCGAAATCGTCGATATACGACAGTATTAATAACGGGTAAATGCAAATATTTTTGAGGTGAATTCGTATCTCTAAGCATATCTTTCAAATTAAATCATTTATTTTTCATCGATGGTATCAGTATGCTCGCTACAACACAAATTTAGAGATTAATAAAGGTCCTGTGTGTCGAAGTTCATTCTTAACCTTTACCTCTATAGCGAGTCACATTTGTCCAGTTTTATACACTTTTATCTGTAAACAGGTTTTTGGTCCAATATAACCACCATGGCGCCCAAGAAGGCCACCAAGAAAAATGAGGAAGTTGCAGAGGTCTCGAGTCCAGATGGATATGTTGTATCTGATACAATACCGCATGCCATCAATTCCATAAAATCCTGGAGGCAGATTTTCAAAACTCTCGATTATGAGATTAAGAACTTCCCCCATGATGCCGACAACAAACTATGGGATATAACGGAGTCTAAACTTCACAAGGTGGCTACGCGGCCACGACTCCTGACTTACAACGACATGATCAGTTGAGCTTTAGAGCGAGCGGATGTGCAGACAAGGAGCATTCTAGACAACTGAGGGGTCGTCATCGACTCCTTCAGACCAGAACATATACAAGTAATGTATAAACTGTCTTCCTGTCCCAAATACATTTATAATAAATATTTCGTCAGTGAGTTTCAGAGGAAAGAATGTTTTGATTCAGACTAAACATACCCTGACATGATAAAAGACTGGTGGAGAAACAAAGCAAAATTCAGGTCTGACACACATGGTGTTTACGCCATAGCGTCTTTAAACAAGTATATGGTTTATGTGGCGATGATGTTATGTAGGCTTTTTGGTAAAGAAATTCCTACCCACTTCCCAGCGAAATGGGTACCTCTTTTGCATGAGGCCGCAGAAGGTTACAACTTCATTTGGGATAAGATTTTATCCGATAACATAGAGAGAGAGGTTATGGAGTACTAGACTGCAAGATCAAAAGTCCAAACAACAACCTTTTATATGTTTGCATACATCATGGATGCTATATGCTTCTCAACTCCTTTCCCTTTGATGAATTGGAGTTGGAATCCAACTTACCCGGAGCCTATTCATGAATATCATTCTAAACTTTGGGAAGAAAATGCCAAAGATTCATTCTATGAGATTTGTCATTTCGTGGTAATACCACTACACCAGATGCTATACGACTGTGAACCCCCCCGCATTTCAGAGTTCTTTGGGCAATTGCTGACTGGTTTATAGAGGAGAATTTCTCCTACATCAGAGTTTTCAGATGTTCGATTCCTCCATATGTGCTCCAAAAATTCCTCCCTGACATACTAGTGTGTAGGGAGGTAGCTTATCAAATAGTAATGGGTGGAATCGGGATAGAATTAAAGACAACTCAAAAGAAATCTTGGCCTATTTTTCCCATTCAGATTGGAAAATTTTCACTTCTCAACTCGGGTCATTAAAAGGTTGAAGCGGCAGCACTGGAGGGGGTCAAATTTGTAGACCTCGAGCACAAGAAGCACAATCCTTACCAGTTAGTGGGGAAACACATGGCCCACTGCAATATGAAATCATATGAACATGAGGAGTCCCCTTGGGATGACATGTTCAAATAGACTAAGACTTATAAAGAGGTGTTAGAACAAGTACAGACACTGTCGTCTGACTTGCAAGCTAGTTTTCGGACCTTTCAGAAGCATAGACGGAGTGGTTTGCCCAAAGAACTGCGAGGAGAAGCAATCACCGTTCCCCGGGAACAAGAAAATATTCCCCCAGGCTTCGAATAGGAAGCATAGGAGAAGGGAAATCTTGAAAAAGTCCCACAGGATACTGAAAGACCCCACAAAACAAAGAGGCCTTACAAACGAAAAAACCAGAGACAAAAGCAGAGAGGAGGTCTGGGATACCTCCCGAGTCTAGTAAGCTTACTCCCCCTTCATCACCTGGTGTTGATGTCAATATTCATAGGGCAATAGGAGGGAAAGGATATACAGAGCTAGGAAGTCCCATAGCTTCCTTAACCCCCTTACAATCCGCTTTTGGATTCCCACAGATGAGAGCCCTATTTGTTGATGACCTCACCTCTATCTTCATAGATGAGATTCCTCCTTCTGATTATTTTTTCAGCAGAAAGAGGAAGGCTATTCTGAAACAAGAGATGTATATGAAGGAGGGGAGTATGGTAAAAAAGCATAAAGTCTTTCTAGATGGACAGAATTTGGAGGAGGAGGATTTTTCTACAGAGATAGCAGGTTCCATGGGAGCCATGGAAACAACAAACTTTTTTACCGTGGGAAACATGAGAACGAGGATAAAGAAGAGTAATAACATGATAGCTCAATTATAGGATCAGTTAAAGAATGCTGAGAAGAACATTAGAGAAGAGGTGAGTAAAATCTTGGAGCAGACCAGGGCTGTCGAAAGGCTAGAAATTCAAGCACTCAAATCAAGACTGGACGAAATGAACCAGAGGATACAAGCAAGTCAGGTGCAGGTTGCTCAGCAAAAGGAACATGCAGAACAATTATAGGCTAAGTTAAATTTGATGGAAGGCTGGGTTATAGATTTAAAGGATTTCCAGACCCTCTCGCTGGAAACGCATACATAGATAGAAGCCGAGCAGCAGAGACTGATCTCCAAAATAGGGATCATCCAGAATTACTTTCAAGAGATAAGCAAATCTCTTGATAATATTATTTTACTAGAAAAGGAAGCTAAAGCAGCAAGGAATACTTTCCAGAAAGCGATTGCATGTTCATGGAATAAAGAGGCGATGAAAAATCTAAAGCTCTTTGTCAAAGAACAAATAAAAGGAGACATCATGTTCAAGGTATGGGAAACAAATATATCTGAGAGCAAGAAGTAGTCAAAGAAATCAAAGATGATTGTGAAAGAATCTTCGATTCTTTGGATAAACAAGCATTAGGCATTGAAAAAAATGACTACTTCGAGTCACTGGGACAGATAAACATTGAAAAACAACAGTTGGACTACAAAGAAGGTTTGAAGAAGATTCAGATTGAAATTTTACAATTCAAGGAAATCGATGCCAACCTAATAAACATATGGTTGGTACAACCCAGTTTAAAATTGCAAGTGATCAAGTTTTCCGACCAAGGTTTTGAAGACCAGTTCCCAAAGGTACAGAGAAAGTTTTATCTGTTTGAGGCTAAAGATCTTCCAACACCTCCTAGAAAATTTGTCCATTTTCTGGAGAAATGTATTGAATGTGTAGCATCAAATGAGGGAGAGACTTCGACTAAGCAATGAAGTATCGTTTGGAAACTCATACTGTTAGAATGATAGATAAACAAAATTTAATCATGCAACAATTAAGGTTGCATTTTTGTATCTATTTTTCTCCTAGAAAATAGGAGATTGTTAACTATCAAGTATGGATGACCATTGTATAAATACAAGGAACGAAGACTAAAACAAGGGATTTTTTGATCTTTCTGAAAAAGATTGTTGACGAAGTAATTTTGAAGAAACTCTAAATCAATAGAAACATAGATTGAAGATTCCAGATCTTGTCACTTCTGAGTTTTGTGTTTTCCTGTAATCTCATCTTTCTTATCTATGTTTAATTGATGAATGCTTGGCCACAATTTAGTACAACCTCTACTGTGGAAATTATTATTCTTGTTACTTCAAATCATTTATAATTTTTCCTCTATATCCGTTATCAACAGATACAAGACTTGTAGATGCTTAGATTTCAACATCATATGCTTCATTAATATTTTTCTCATTTCATAGTCTTCTGTTACAATGTGATATTCCTTTGAAATTGATGCCTCACTTTCCTAATAGCTTTATGTTTTTCTCCATATCATGCATGTTTCTTTTCTTTAAAATTTAACTCAGATACAAGAAAAGGCCTACAATTTGATCTTACTATTTATTTGTGTTTTGACATCATTCTCGTTACTTTGTGGAATAGAGATAATCAGCCTAAAAAGAAAACACATAATTTGATCCTCCTTTACTTTCCTCCTTCATGACAGTACCAGTTGCAAGGCAACCTAACATCGAGCCCGGTCTCTCGGATCAAACTAGCATTGCTCTAAATTTATTTAACACTATTTTACAAACAACAAATAACCGGGTTGACTTAGAACGTTCATGAGTAGCAATTGAAAGAGATATCAGTATCTAGGAAAACTGGGAATTTCAACAGAGACAGTTGAGAAACCGATAATAGCCTTTACCTTTTTATCAGTATTTTTTCTATTCTTAGCTCCCTCTGTTTTTTTAGATGCCTTGACAATATACTTTAAAGCCTTAACGTATAAACTCAGGAAAAACTCTTCATAAGCATGTTCTCCAAGCATCTCTTCATCTATGAGGGCTTGGTCTTCGACAAATTCATGCAATAACTCTTTTAATTGGTTCATCATCTCTTCAACGACTTTATCAACAGATTTTTCCCTTTCCATCTGCAAAATTTCCTTCCATAAGGGATGGTAGGGTCTTGGTTGATTACAAGGTGACATAGTCCCATTGACTAGAAGGACACCTAAAAGGAGTTTCCAAGGGAGAGAAAGGCTTATCAAAGGGTGAAATGGGAGACCAGGGGAAAGGTGAGTAAGGGAAAGGTGGGTTAAATAAAGGTGGAGTCGTCAGGCAAACTTTAAAGAAGGTTTGTCAAAGGAAAAGGGTAGGTTCTTAGAGTGGATTCGCCATGCAAGCTCGGGATGAAGGATTCGGGAAAGAGACTTGCCAAAAGTGTCGTTTAGGGCACAAAGATGATTCAAAATCCTCCCCGAAAACAATGCCAAAATGTTATGGCATAAGTTGTAGGTTGGGAAAATCCAACCCAACTACGGAACAAGTGCTACAATTATGGGAATCCTACACCCAATGTCACCTCGATGTAGGTCCCACACTTAAAGGGTGACTAGGTCACTCTAGGGAGGCGATCCCGGTGACTCTATGGGGATTGAAACAGAGATGGAGGGAAGTGGAAAAGAAACCCCTAGAGGTCAAGTCTAGTTGGAAATAAAGGTAGGGAGGAATTCCTTACAAGTTAAGTAATGAATGCCCCACAATTATAGTGCTTTTTCGAATGAGTGTACCTGCCCGAGACACAAAGATAAGAGTTTTATTTCTTTCTTGGGTGATCCATGGGAGAAGCATTTGGAAGGTTCATATATGAATTTTATATTTTACCCAACACCAACCCCTCTGGGCCTTTAGCCCCTTCTTCCCATAGAATGAGGGACAACCCCTTCTTGGTTCAATACACCCTAAAATCACAAGAGATAAGGAAACTGAGGGAAATAATGATGGAAAATGGTAAGTATGGTTGGGAACAATATGATGGCTCAATAAGGGATTTCCCAGTAGAAAACCCATTCCCAAAGAAGACCACTTACTATGGCACAATGCCAACCACCAAGGTGAAGCAGGGCAAAAGGCATAATGTCCAAGAACATATCATGAAATCTAGAGCAATCACCTTTTGTTTCAATTACCAAGCTAATTTTAATTAGTTTACTACACGTGTTATGTGGTTGATCTCGTTGATTACCAAGTAGTTAAAACTTTAGTAGAAAAGGAAAAGGTAGCAAAGGAAGAGTCAAGGGCACGGTCAACAACATCTCTTTGAGTTTGATATCCATAACCTCGCACGGATCCATATTCCCTTATGATAAAGCCAACAACAAAGGCGGTTGAAGAACCAATTGATCCATTTTCTTAACTATCCGTAGTGGAAGCTATTGATTAATATACATATCCTCTAGATGCATATCTATTTGATCCCGTACTAGAACCTGTTTATTCACTAGCAACATGGGTAGTATACCAAGTAAAAGTAGCCATAGAAGCTACATGAGCATCAGTGGTAGAAACATAAACATAGGTATAGCTGGACAGGGAAGACAACATCTTCGCCAGGAGTAGTTTAAGTAAGATAAAACATAATCAAATGGGTTAGGTATTGAAATGATGCTCCCTGTAATATTGACTTGTACCTCATGGAGCAAGGCCCACTACCTTCTGGAAGCCAACTGGTGTGGCGGATTCCATCTATAAACCTGTGACCATCTGTGGTGGTGAGTGGGTTTTCGATCTGTGCAAAGGGGTATTTTTGGTCATGTAATCTCTTAGCACTCCATATCTGCAACCTAAGGGCATAGAAACATCATCTCTTTAGTTATCCACAAAATGGGGATAACATCTAGCTCCTACTTAGGGACATGTGGTCGTCATAAAGTGCATGAGAGCCACAACATCTCCTGGTATACATGTGCCTGCAAGTAAACACCAAACTGTCAAGTGCAGGATGGCCTAATCATCCTTGTTCTCATATGATCATATCAAAACCCACTAAACTAGAAAATAAAATTTTGACATTTTTTCAAAAATTTCTAAACTAAGCATGAAATCAATATGCAAGTAGAAAAATGAAATGCATCTAAACTACTATGAGCGATCATAATGAAAATGCAGGGAATCAAAATGAATTACCTACTTACCTGGGGTCCTAGGACCCCGAAGATCAAGTCTCGAAGGTGTTAGGTGAAATCGTACAACCAATGCAACCACCTGATCATCGGACGAAGATATTTCCCCCTGTGCTTGATCATGTGAAATAACAAATATAAGTTCAACACATAGAAATAATGAGCATAAATATACATTTAATCAATCACGAAATAAAACTCATGGAGATAGGTGGGAGGGAGGAAATCCTATTGAAAAGAGAAACCACAATCTCGATCATCCTAGAACTCTTGCTTGCAAGCATATCCACAAGCCTGATCTATTCATCTCTGGAGTGGACTAGATGATGGCTCATCTTCATCCTCACTTAGAATATCACTTCTCCCTGAAGGCTGAGAAAGGATAAGAGATACAGAGAAAACCCTACGATTTCCCAAACAAGAGGAAACGGGGTAAGGAACGACCTTAGAGGAAAACTCCTTCGCCAGACTTAGGAAACATCTCTTCTTTGTCTGTAAATCCCTACCTAAAGTCTCAACATGAAAGTACTTATGTTTGGTAGTATGGACCTTGGATTGATTTGGGTAGGCCATGACCTGGTGTCTATCAAAATCTGAGCATGATGGTTGAAAATCATCCTGAAAATGATGCGTCAGGTCGTCCTCAAATGGATGGAACAAATATGTGATCATGTCACCATCATTACATGGATTAGGTATTGAAATGATGCTCACCATAACACTGACTTGTATCTTATGGAGCAAGGCCCATTGCCTTCTGGAAGCCAACTGGTGTGGTGGATGCCATCTGTAAACTTGTGATGATTTGTGGTGGTGAGTGGGTTTCCATCTGTGCAAAGGGGTACTGTTGGTCATGTAGTCTCTCGACACTCCATATCTGCAACCTGAGGGCCTCGAGACATCATCTCCTTAGTTAGCCACAAAATGGGGATAACATAGCACAAATATACCATTCAACCGGTAGCATCATCATAGCCACACAAGATATCTCATGATCAAATCATGAGAACCATCATCACTATCCAACTAGATAGTCTCCATAGAAATCAAAATAATTCCATCAAATAGAAAACAACTGTGTCTATTCATAGTAGTATATAACTACTATCCAGTGGTACATAGCAATTCTCAGTAGCACACAACTACTAGCTAGTGACACACGGTCACTACCAGTGGATCACATCCACCAAAACAAATATCCAACTAAGTATTCTCCAAATAAATTAACGATCCATTCAATTGTCGATACAGGGATAGGTCTATTGGATCAAAGTCTCTCAACTTCTTCAGATCTGTCATCATGGGAGTTTGCCATGGATTTATAATCCATCATCCCAGGATACCGAGGAACCATTTTGATACACTTTCTCTGTCATAGGAAGGTTTCACCATGCTTCTGTTGTATATGAGATGCTCTGCATCAAGTTGCTTGAATCCATACAAGGTCTTCTTCCATTTGCATACATGGGTCTCTTTTTGATGTACCTCAAAACCTTGAGATTGCTCTATATAATCTTCTTCCTCAATTTCTCTATTGGGAAGAACAATCTTTTACATCCAACTGATGTAAAATTCAATCCATGGATACTACAAGAGATATAATAGCTTAGATATAGGTATATTTGGTTTACTGGAACAACTTGTCATCATAGTCTTCTCCCTCCTTCTGGGAGAATCTCTAGTTCTGAATCTCGCCTTGTATCTATTAATGCTTCCATTCATAAGTCTTTTTCACAATTTCTTACATACGCTCTTCTTCATCACAATGTCCATTCCTTCTGCTTGATTGCTTCTAGTGGGTTCAAACCATGCTAGTAGTCTTATGATTCTCGGTATGATAACTGGTTGTTTTGGATTTTCTTTCTTTCTTGGAATATTCATGCTCTTCCTCATGTTCCTCTTTAACTTTGGGGTCCATGGAGTCTTCTATAGATTCCATGCCCTTCCTTCCTAAATATTCCAATTTTTTCCTTTCATCATAGGAACATAGATGTAGATGGAGAACCAAGTATACTTAAGGCTTCTTTTAGAAGAAGACTTCTTGTAGAGTCAAACTGAACATGTGTTCCTTATCATGACTGCTACTTCCAATGGGGAACATGGACAAATACTTTATAATCTTCATGGATTCTTCAATGGATCATAATATTTAGGATTAGATCTCTCATAATCCTAGCTTCATCCATGAATGCATGATCTTCTTTTGGAATTTTGCAATCAACTCCCTCCACCTAAGAGAGACCATGCTTTCGTCTGCATCCTTATTGCTTTCTGAAAAGTGTCACACGTCTTATTCTAGTTTCCTCTTGATTAATGACTTCTTTCTGGTTTGACTCCTTCTGGGTCTCTTCAAGTTTGATTATGATATCGACCTATCTAATAGTTGTCACTTATATAATAGATTCCTCAGAAATTTGTCACCAAAGTTTGTTAATGTACTTCATCTTTTCCATGTACATTACTTGACTTGTAATCATCGCAATAGAAATCCTTATCTTGTTATTCTTCCATAGGTATTGTTTCACTGACCATTTTATCCTCTAAGAAATAGATACACATGATATGTACATGAACATGGCATGTACAAGAATGATGTTACAGAGGAATATTGTTACCTTGACTAGAAGAAGAAGTATGCTTCATCCTGCTTGACTTTCTTTGAAGGTTCCTTTTCTTCGAAAACTATTTCTTCATGTGTTTCCTTCCTTTTCTTTAACTCAGGACAATGGTTCCTGTAGTGACCATATTTTAGACAATTGAAGCATTGTATTTTTGACATATCCTTTTCTTGATTTGGTTTCTTCCTTGAACCAAACTTCTCCTTATTCCTGAATTTCTTGAACCTTGTTGTGTATGCTTGATCATCATATTTCTTTTGGGATTTCTATTTTGTGCTAATCCTTGATTCTTCTTGTGCACAACAAGTCCAAATCTCTTCAAACGTGGTATACTTCATTCTTGTGTTCATGCTTGCAACAAATGCATCCCATGTCTTGGGAAGACCATTAAGTACAAAATTTATGTTGGCCCTTGACCAAGTTTTGGGAGTTTCTTGGTCATGTTGACCTATTTTGGGACTTCGACAGCCTGTTGAAGGAGGAGCGCAGAATGAAGTGGAGATCATGGGATCTCGGCCCCCTTTTGGGCCCCTTTTTGGGATATGGGAATATGTAACGGGAATGGGATGTCGGCCCATGGGTTTACCCATGTGTAGG
>JASDQU010753776.1:11656-31324 GCA_032191745.1 Picea mariana
TCATCGCATGAAAACTGACAGATCTTTTGCAGCTACAGGGCAATTGAAAAATTGGTAAATGCAAGAAATTTTTCAACACTTATGTCTGTAACAAAACAAGAAGTTTGTGATGCTAAACATGATATGGTTCAATATGTTTCAAATAATCATGAAGTGTCCCAAGAAGTACAACATGATGTTTAGTTGCATACTTTGTTTATTGCTCTTGTTAAGAAGGGGAAGCATGTTTTGCCATTTTCATTTGCATACTCAGTATTGTTGTTTATTTTGCTTCTGTTCAGTGGTGTATGACTACAAAATGAGACAAACAATGTAGATGATGTTGGCATGTTTACAGGTAGAGTGTGCTTGTCATTGATGGCAATAAAAAAAATGACAATGGTATGTTTACAGCAAAGAAAAGAAGCAATGAGGAAAGCAACAATGATGGAAAATAGGGAAAGCGTAAGCTAAGGAGGAGTAGTGAACACTATGTAGAGATCAAATATCAAAAGAGATAACACTTTACGCTTTCGAGAAGTGCATTTGAGGTGCAAGAGGAGGACTCGCAGGAGGATAAAAGGTTGAGACCTTTGAACACTTAGAAAACCTTCTAAGTCAAATAGATCAGAAAGCTCAGGAGGAAGATTGATAGTGGCCATTGGATCACCAATATCGAATACCCGATGACCGTGAGATTAGTGCCTAGTGACCAGAGGAATTGTAGAGGAGAAGTATAGATATGATCCATTGGATCTGAGAACCAAGGATCGACAGTCGTTGGATCCAGAAATAAATGCACGAAGGAGAGCGGAATTTTCAAAGTCCTGAAGTCTCGAAGTAAGAAGGGACCGTCCATCATCAAGAATGACAGATGGCACATGATCCTAAAGTCTAGATAAAATCACTTCAAGGTTTTTTTTTTCAGTTCCAGACTTGAAAAACCCGAATTCTGGAGAGCTAGACAGTCGTAGTAAATGACAGTCGTCATATCAGTTTGAAGTGGAAGGACATGATCAACCAGAAGAGCTCCATCATAGAAATATTGAGTTGTCGATCTAATATCCTGGTCAACAAATAGGATTCACTTCGGATCTAAAGATGTGAGGAGGTTACACTCTAGAAATATTGAGAGTTGAAATTCTCGAAATGCGAATTTTCGTCATTCGTTGGATCATTCTAAGGGGAAGGACAAGATAAGCTAGAAGAACCACATCGCAAATAGATCAATCCATCGATCTGTCATCATGATCGATGAATGACATTCACTTCAGATATAAATATGTGAGGAGGTTACGCTCTAGAAATTTTGATATTTGAAATACCCAAAACCCAGAAATCTGAAATGAATAAGGACCATCAGATTTGGAGGACATATGATGACTGTTGAATCAGGGTTGTTGGTCAGCAGACCACATTATTAAGGACATGCAGCAGACCATGTCTATAAATACATGTGGTAGACCATGTTAGCAAGACTATGTCAGTAAGGACATGCAACAAATCATGTCTGCAAGGACATGTGGCAGACCATGTCAGCAAGACTACGTCAACAAGGACATGTGGTGAAATCAGACAATGAAAAGTGTCAAGTTAATTCGGCATTTCAAGTACGTGAAAATAAAAAATATGAGTGGCACATGGCAGCTACTAGGCTCATGACACGACATCAAGTGACGTAAGTAAGTTATGTCACTCTGGGAGTTTTACTTCAGGAGATTTACCACTAGCAAATGACAAAAGCTCCGAAGTCCTGAAAGTTGAAGTCCCTAAGTGGACATGAGACGTCTGATCTGAAAGATCACTTCGGGAACATTCTCATCCATCGATCTACTCTAGTGGAAGGATAGCATAATTTGAAATCTCCAAAGTCCGGAGATGTGAAAGGATCATGACCGTTGATCTGAAAGGGACACCCATCATTGGAATGTTAGCTTCGAGAAAAGCAAAGGAAGGTTGAAAGGTTGGAAAGTTGAAATTTTCAAACCTCGAATACCCAAAGGGATTGTGACTAGTGATTCGAAGACCACGTATCTTTAGATTGTGGAATTCGGGTGAAATGCTTTGGGAGAAAGCGAAGTTTGAGAATCGAGACTCCCGAAGCTCGAAAGGCAAAATTGATCTTGTTCATTGGTTTGGAGGGCCACATGTCACTTGGTTGTTGAGACTAAGGATCATGTGTGGATGAAGGAAAGAAGGAAGAATAATTCAACATATCGGAGCCATTCATCGAGGAGCACTGCCAAGATCATGAGATCAATGGTCTCATCGCATTGTGGGGCCAGAACATGCTTAGGTCTTAATTTTTTGTAGGCAGGCTACAATCGAAACCACCATTTTGGAGAAAGGACATGTGGAGGCTTGTAGTGAATTGTGGGGAAAAAAGAGGGTTTCCCTCAAACTTCCTATGGACATGCCCGCAATCACATGGTCATGTGAAGTTCATAGCCTGAGGTCATATCGTGAAATAGGAAGCTAGTGCTCGCTAGGACAAGTACATGAAGCACATTTTGAATAGGCATTTGGTCACCACTGATGCTCATGTGAAAGGAAGGGGCTTAGCAAGAAAATATAGCACCTGCTGCGAAATTTTTCTTAGGAAGGGAAAAGGTGCCAAAGGAATGAGTGCGCAAAATTTGTCTTTATAACTGCCAGAAAGGACTGATTGTAACTTCCATAAATAGAGTGATTGTATCTACTAGAGAATTCGACGATCTTGAGTTTGATTTCCAGAGGAGATGAAGAGTCTCGAGGTAACTTTCAGTGAAGTGAAGATTCATCATTTAGACAATTGATAGATGGAAATGCGTCAAAGACTGTAACTGCCAAAGAAGCCAAAGAATCTCCAGATAATGGCCATTGATGAAGAATAGACTCAGGATAATCACTAGAGAGGACAAAGAGTTGAGTGTATGCCCTGGCAGAGGAATTGGCATGATAAATACACACAGAACAAAGAATATATGGTTTCTCTGTTGAGATTTATTCATGTGGGTAGAATCATGTTGTGTGCAAGAGATAAAACACATAGAAGAGGCATAGCGCATTGAATGGAAATAATACACAGAGAATAAAGCGTAGAATAAAGATATAGAGCATAAATTCTTATCTGAGAGAGGAAGAGAAAGTTGAGGTGTGCATTTAGAGATAGAGCAGAAGAACAGAAATCTCAAGGAGATGTGAGCAGGAAGACACTGATACAGGCATAGTAGCGCATTACAACATAATAGTAATGAGACTAGTAAGCCTTTTGACAAACACTGTATCACTATAATAAGTTTCAGGAACAAAGTTTTTATATTCAGGGTGCTTGAACACAGGGAGTTATAGCTTCCATCTAGTTGCATCCAGAAAAACTTTCGTGGTAGGGAAGTTCAAGGGAGAACTATTTTTCTCTATTATACAGTTTGGTGCCTGTGCAACTAGAAGTTGGTGCTTCCATCCAGTTGGTGCTTGAATACTCAGGGAGTTGGTGATTCCTTCTAGTGGGTGCTAGAGAAACTAGGGACTTGGTGCTTCCTTCTAGTGGGTGCTAAAGAAACCAGAGAGTTGGTGCTCTTAACAAGTTGTAGCTTGTAAAAAAGAGGTGGTAGCCTCACAATGAGTCAGTGCTCATAAGAATGATAATTTACAGAAAATAAAAGATTACTTATCATATCAAGAAGAAGAAGTTTTTCCCTTTATGGGTTTCCTCAGGAAATATCTGTCTCTATATATTTCATGTCTATGTGATTGATGTTAAATACTCTATATATTACTTCCTTTCATTATTGCGATTTTCATTGACTGTTCTGTAAAGATTTTTAAAATGGGCATAATCGTTTAATCACATTAACAACTGATTCACTCCCCATCTCAGTTGTCCAATAATTAGTATCAGAGCGATTTCCTTTTATTTAAAGGTAGATCGGTAAGCTTAAACATGACAAGTCATGAAGGAACTTCAACCAATAAGGCCCACCTATTTAATGGAACAAACTTTGGCTTCTGGAAGGTTAGGATGAGAACCTACATAATGGCTTTAGGTGTAGATGTCTGGGATGTGGTAGAGACTGGTTATGTAAATCTAGTCGTACTAGATAATAAGGATGAAAAGATAGAATTTAGCTTCAATGCTAAGGCTGTGAATGCTATTATGAGTGGTCTTGCAGAAGAAAAATTTGTAAAAGTTATGCACTTAGAATCTGCCAAAGCAATGTGGGACAAAATTATAAGCAGTTATGAAGGTAATGCGAAGGTAAAGGATGACAAAATTCAAACCTACAAATTACAGTTTGAACAACTAAATATGAATGAGGATGAGACAGTTAATAATTTTTTCTTAAGATTTGAGGATCTTGGGAATTCCATGAAAGGTCTTGGTGAGACTACTGAAGACGTATTATTAGTTTAGAAGATCTTAAAATCTCTACCTGGTAGATTCAATCCAAAATTTTCTACAATAGAAGAACTGGATGATCTTAAGTCTCTATCTATTGATCAACTCCTAGGAACTCTAACTGCTTATGAAATCAGGATTATTAAAGATAAATCTACCACTAGAGAAGCATCATTTAAAGCAGATAAGAATGAGGATTCTGAGCATGATGAAATTGAAGCGAAATTTGTGAGAAGACTTAAGAAAGGATCGAGCAAGTACCAAGGCAAGTTACCCTTCAAATGTTTTAACTGTGGAAAGATAGGTCACTTTTAATATAAGTGTCCACACAAGAAGAAGGACTAGAACTCTGAAGGTGAAGATAAGTACAAATCCAAAAGATTTGATAAAAATAAAAGTTTATGTGTAAACAATGATGACTCTTCAGAAGACATAGATAGTGACTCTGCCTATGAAGATAAGGTAAATGAATTTGTTCTTATGGACAAAGAGGATTATGATAATAAAAGCACAGGAAGTGATTTTGATGATGAAGAAGCTATGGTTGACTTGGAAGGAAAGTTTATCAGTGCTTTGGAAGAGATTGACAGACTCAGACATAAGAAGAGAAAGAAAAAACAATTGTTGATATAGTTCGAGAAAGGTAGCAAAAAACCTGATAAAGACTTTGCCGTGTTAAAAGTGGAATTAGAAGAGGGAAATAAAATAGAGGACATTCTGAAACAACAGTTATCAGAGAAGAAGGAAAGATGTGAAGCTATGGAAGAAGAAGTAGTGAAAACTAGAAAAGAGTTGGAGAAGTTTAAAGCCTTGTATCACTAGAATTTGTCAAGTATCAAAGCCTCAGAAGGATTAACCACTATTCTGAATCAACAAAGGAATCCAAAGTTGAAAACTGGTTTGTGTTATGAAGAGGGATCAAGCAGTGGTCAGCCCAGCAACAAAGAACCCATCAAGTTTGTCAAATCTACAACCAATGACAACATCAAACCTGCAGAGACAAAAGAAGATAATCATCCACCAAGGAGGAGTAAAGAAAAAGGTGTCAAAATTGAATCTGTAGAACAAATAAATAATACACCCTCTGCTCAAGGAAATCATCAACATGGAAGAAATTGACCTACTCAAAGAAGACAACCATTTTCCAGGAACAAAGATTTTTTCTATGGATATTGTTTCTATTGTTCTAACTTTGGCCACAAAGCTGTAAATTGTTCCTTAAGAGTTATACATGAGCAATCAATACACCCGAGGAATAAATATCTGCCAAAACAAAGAATGGGATAGGCAAGTAACAAATGACCACAGATTTCAAATTGTCTAATTAAGTTTAGAGACATGCAACTGAGGAGGACAAGAAATAATGAACAACCAATGAGTAGACAACGTTGCACCAATTACTTTGACCTATTGAACAATGAGCTTGAATTCTATAACTTTCATAACTTTGGCCACAAAGATGCAAAATTCCATTTGAAGAATTACAAAGAAGATCCAAGGATAAAACCCTTAGCTAAAAATGCCAACACTTCGAAAAAGAAAGATAGTGAAAAATGTGGTCTATTACTTTCAACTCAAAATCAAAAAGACCTCTGGTATATAGACATTGGATGTTCCAAACACATGACTGAAGAAAAGGATAAGTTTTTGTCTACAAGTAAAAGAAAAAGAGGAAATGTGACCTCTAGAAATGATTAACCAGGTAAAATCAAAGGTAAAGGGATGGTAAGCTTGATTAATGGTAAAGGAAAATCCCATGATGTTCTACTTGTAGATGGGATGAAACATAATCTTCTTAGTGTAAGTCAAATATGTGACCGAGAATGTGAAGTTTTGTTCACTTCCAAATATTGTAAGATAAAGTCTGTAAAATCAGGAAAAGTGGTGGCTAAAGGCATAAGGATAGATAATGATGTTGATATTGAATCCTCCCCTACAAGAAAAGAAGAAGAAGACTCAGATACAAAAAAATAATGTTATTTTAGCATTTATCCCATGGAAGAAGTAGAAGAATAATCATGCCATAAGATGGAAGTAGAAGTTGTGAATCTTAGAAATAAGGTTGAGAAGTCAAACACCCAAATAAAGTTCTTGAATAGTTCCATGATCCTGGATGAGATCTTGGATAGTTAGAGATCACCAAATGATAGATCTAGGCTTGGATACAACAAGGGAGAAATCAATACTCCTAAGAAACCTGATGCAAGTCCTTCATTTGTTAAGGGTGAAGACAAGTCTGACATAGGTCCTTCATTTGTAAAAAGTGAGAGCAGGTATGACTTAGGTTCTTCATGTTCAAAGAATGAAAGAAATACTAAAATATTTAGAAGATTAGACTAAGAAAGACACCCAAAATCTACTCATACACCTCAAAGTAAGTTTAGAAGAGAGACACCTTCATGGATGAATCAAAGGAGGTATGAGAGCATTTGTAATGGTTATTATTTTTTCGTGTGATGAATATGGTCATAAAATCCTTGGATTGTAGGCATCATAGAAGAAAAATGTAGTTGTTGTAATAGAATATTAGAGAACAAAGTTCAAGAAACCAGGACACTCACAGATGTGGATAGAAAAGACTGTACAAGTGAAGTTAATTGTTATAACCAGAATTGCATTCATGTGACAAGCATAGTATAAAATTCCTCAGATGACTTTAAAGCAATGTACAGTAAAGAAAAATATTGGATAAAGATGGATACATCTGGTTAGAGATCGATGAAGATCAATGGGCAGATCCAAGGGTTTTTTGAAAAATATGAGCTACAATTGCGAAGTGTTCCAGGAGGACAATGACATCTGCAACAACAACATTCTGATGTACAACATGATATACATGACATCCTGTAGAGATAATAAGAGGAGATACCTTTTCAAAAAAACAAAGAGCTAACCTTTAGAAACAAAAGAGGAGTCATTCAATTATGACAAGGAAAGGTTGATGAAGGAGTCCCAATAAGATAGATGATCAATATTGCGTATACTATAGAGGACACAGTTGAAGCTGAAGATGAATAGGTCCAAGAATCCAGTATTTCATTCCAAGACCAAGCACATGCCCATAAAATACCATTTTCTGAGAGAGAAGGTCACCAATAAGATTGTTTAGGTTCAGTACATTCCAACCACAGAAAAAATTGCAGACATCTTTACTAAACCCCTAGCCAAGAGACCATTTGAATATCTCTATCAGAAGTTGGGTGTCATTTCTTCTCTCACCTAAGGGACTCCATCTTGTCTGGGGGAGTTTGTGTTGGTTGAATATTTGATACCTCTTAAATGTATTGCAACATCTCATGGGGAGAATGTTTTCTTTGACATTGATGTCAAAGGGGGAGAAAAGGTGTGGCTTGCATGCTACAGTTGGAGGTCTAAGTAGAACAATGTAATCCTTTAGGGTTTCCATCCATGCCAAAGGGGGAGATTGTTGTCATGTTTACAGGCAAAGTGTGCTTGTCATTGATGTAAAGAAAAACAATGACAATGGTACATTTACAAGAAATAAAAGAAGCAATGAGGAAAGCAACAATGATGGAAAATAGGGAAAGAGTAAGCTTAGGAGGAGGAGAAAACAATATGCAGAGATCAAAGATCAAAAGAGATAGTGCTTTGCACTTTCCAGAAGTGAAACCGAGGTCCAAGAGAAGGACTCACATGAGGAGTAAAGGTTGAGACCTTTGAACACTTAGAAAACCTTATAAGTCAGAGAGATCAGAAAGCTCAGGAAGAAGAACAACAGTGGTCATTGGATCACCAATCTCGAATACCTAATGACCATAAGATCAATGCCCAGTGACCATAGGAAGAATAGAGGAGAAGTAAAGATATAATCCATTGGATCTGGGAACCAAGCATCAACCGTCATTGGATCCAGAAATAAATGCAAGAAGGAGTTCCTGGACCATTTTCTCAATTTCATTTTTTTGGGAAAAGGGGTGACGATACAGATGGATATTGGGAGGAAGGCTTCTTGGTACAAGGGGAATGGAATGATCATGAACACCACAGAAAGGAGGGATGCCTTGGGGAGTGGAAAAGACCAATTGATGTTTAGAAAGGATGGCTTGGAGGTCTTGCGGTACCAAGGGTGTCTTTGTTGCTTGTATGGCATGGAGTTGTGCGATAACACTAGAATGACCCTTTTTTAGCAGCTTTTCCATGTGATGGGAACTAATGATCTCAGGTGAACCAACGGTGATGCCTTGGAACTTATATTGGTGTCCTACCTGGTCGAATTGCATGGTTAAGTATTTAAAATCCATAAGAATGGGACCCAAAGTCCTTAGCCAGTCTGCACCCAACACAATGTCACAACCTCCCATGTTGATAGAAAACATATGGGATTTCAAGTGGTAGTCACCAATTTGGAGATGCACATTTTCATAACGCCCTCCACATTTCATGGAACCACCATTGGCAATCATGATTTGGAAATTATTGACGGCATGGATGTAGCAATGAGTTTCTTGGTCAATGCGATGATGAATAAAATTATGGGTGCTGCCACTATCAGCCAGAATGATGACCTTCCGATGCTTGATGTAACCAATTAGCTTGATGGTTTGCAGAGTGGAGAAGCCAATCAGAGAATTGAGGGAAATGACTGGTTCTACTTCGGGAGGGTCTAAGGGAGGGGTTATGTCTGTGGATTTAGGTGATTTAGACATAGAGGGAGTTTCTTCATCTTCTTCTAAAATCTCCTCAGAGATGGCCATAAAAATATTTTGATCTTTACACTTGTGGCCTGGGAAAGATTTGTCATCATAGTTATAACAAAGGCCTTTGAGTTGGCATTCAGCCATTTTAGCCCGAGTCAATTTTTGGATCTTTAGTGGAGCAGAGGGAGTAGTGGGATTTATTAGTTTAGGGAAAGGGATGAAGGAGGTTTTGCAGTTTTGAGAAGATACAGCCTGTTGTTCCTCTTTATCTCTTTTGGTATCCTCCACCCAACTCTCAGGTCGAGCCATGAGGACATGGGCCCAAATTTCATCCTTGAGGCCGCTGATAAAACACTCTCGGAAAACGGCATCAGACATGCCCTCTATTCTAAAAGTTAGGCACTCAAAGGTAGCTATAAAGTCTTCCACTATTCCTAATTGTTTCAACTTTTTCAAACAACCCAAATGGTTGGTGTCAGTGTCAAAGTGTTCATAAAGCTCTGCCACAAATTGTGTCCAAGAAATATACCCTTGACGAGAATTTTTTCTCCATTTCCACCATTGCCAACGTTCTTGATCTAGATGGAGAACACCATATCGGATTTTGTCCAAGTCATTTGTAATGTTGTATAAAGAGAAGTAATGTTCCATTTAGGTTACCCAACCAGTGGGGTCTGAGCCATCAAATTTGGTCACATCCACCTGTGGAAGGCGTAGGTCACGTTGAAGTGATGGTTCTGCAAGGTATTGGAATGAGAGGAATGGTCACCTTTAGTATGTGGGGGTGAGGAAGAAGAAGGATTATCTGTAGGGATATTAAGTTTATTGCAGAGTGCCAAAAAGACTGATTCAAGCGGGGTGGTGAGGTCTTGTTTGATTTTTCCCATTGAGGACTGCATGGTTGTATTGATGGTGACAACATTGGCACTGAGTTGTTTCACTTCTTGTTGGGTCTCAACGAGACCAGATTGAAAGGTCTTGAAGAGAGCTTCCAATTCTTGGTTGTGAGTATGGGCCATGAAGATGGGGGAACTGAAAAGGAGCGGGCGGGGTAAAATTTTTTTTTTCCGAAAAAATGATATGGGTGAATGTGATAAGGGATAAGAGGTGAATCCAATGGAAATGCACAAATGATTAACCAGAAAGAAATTTCTATTTACTTGGAAACCCGAACATAGTTGCACGATAATAGATCTTGTCTATTTTAATTTGTTTATGTTTCCATCCCCAAGGGTTAGGTATTCAAGGGTTCTATAGACAAGGGTTTTCCCTGTGCTATAGCTCTCTGATATACATGCAGGGTCCAACAGTAGTACTTGGCCCAATATCTCAGGGCACAAACTAAGGAGGATAGACCGTACCCTTAGCCATACTACCTGACTACCCAGGTACTAGAAAGTATCTTATTGGGTGTTGTTCTTGACGACACTATAACAGTCAGGCGACCAATCGATTTATCTAAAGAGGGCTTCATGTAATCTAGGTCAATCTGTACATAGGTGTTGTTTGATGCGCTACCACTCGAAGGGGTACCAACAAGGGTTACAAGGGTGGCCAACAAATGTGTGCTTAAGTACCACTTGTATTTCCTATGTGTATGAATCCCTCAACCACAGGTTTATGCACATAATGACAGATCTCTGTGGCTTAAAGACACCGAAATACGTCTCTACCCTGAAAAAAAAATTTAACCCACACTTTTTGTTGAGGAAAGTTTTTTGATACCACTTGTAATATACTAGATATAAAATGTATGCAGAACAGAAATAAAATGCTAGTAATGGTAGAATAACAACAATATAACCAGAACATTCACCACAATAACTTTGAAATGATATAAGAATAACAACAGAAATAAAACTTCAAATCTGAAAGCAATGTTCACAGGCCTCTTCGAGGGGGAAACCTCCAGTTGAGCAGAGCTCTATTACAATAATATCCAATCTAGGGTTCACATACCCTTGAATCCTATTTATACTAAAAAGAAGCATCTAGAGGAAGACCCTTCTAGAAGTAGAAGCTTCTATTAGGTCTTCTTACATCCTCCTTATTATATTTTATTGAAAGGCCTTATTAATATTGACCTTTATTACATCTGAATATATTGTTCTACCTATGTGCGGGTTAGGACCCTAACAGAAACACCTGCGAAGCAGATGTAGTCTCACCCAAAGTAGCAATAGGGGGTTGTAGAACATAGGTGTCTAAGACCAAAGGAAATGCAAAGTGGATTCAACACAATAATACACAACAATCTGGTTATCCTTTATCTCCCTTAAGCCTACTTCACAAAATTATATCTCAGATCTAACACAACGATTCAATAATAGAGTAATTAGAAGGAAAAAGAACACAACATCAATCCCACAGAACAACAAGATATACATGATTCACCCTCTCCCTAGGGCTACGTCCACAAAACTATGTTTCTTGATATTATAGGAAAAAATACAGTTCTATCTGCACTCTTATCTTGTCGATCTCTCTCTCTTTCTCTTCTCCTCTCCCCTCCATATGCACCCAGCTACAGGGTTTATCTTCACACCCAGCTGAAGATCTTACAATATATAATGCTCTCTCTCTCAACAACAATAATCCCTCATTACCTCATCGAACCCATCCTAGGACCTCTTGACCTTTATTTATACATTACAATGACTCTCGAAAAACCTTAGGCCAAAACCTAGGTGTCAAAACCCTAAAATGCCAAAACCCTAGGTGTCTAAAACCCTGGGTCAACTTGACCCACGTTTTCAGGGCTTTGCCATCCCGTCTTTCCTTATTTCCCATGAGGTGCTCCAAAGAATCTATTGGTGGCCTTTTCCTCTTGTTGAGTTGTCCATGATCCATCTTCCTTGTTGATCTGTCTTCCTTAGTCTTCTCATTCAATGAGTTACTTTCTCTTACTTCGCTCCTTCTTTTATGCTTCTTTAACCACTTCGACCCAATATCAGTCAATGTGCTCTCCACACAGTTTGTACTTCGAGCTTATTTCCTTAATATTCACAAAGTTCCATAACCAAGGGCCAATAGGCCCCCAACACTCACATGTGACTCGTCCCGAGGCACTTTAGGTTTGAACCTTCTATTTCACTTCGACACCAGACTGCATGGAGCAGCATGTTCTTTCTGCTCTGCCGCTTTCTTCCATGTGCAGTCTGTCTTTTCTATGTCTGGTACCCAGTTTCAACTGCACCTAATACCTATACCCATCTCCTTCTTCTTTTACTGAGATTTGCGAGGCAACTGGTTTTCATAGTACAATTTCAAATGGCTCCCATTCACTAAACCTTCCTTGCATTCTCCATTCAGTGTCTTCAACTGTGCAGCTCCTCCTTCTGTAACATAGGAAACCTCAAATGGCTCAAGCCAATGTGTTTTTAATTTACTTCGATGCTTCATGAAATTAATGTCATATACCAATACCATATCTCCTTGATTAAAGTATTTCTTAATGATATGTCTGTCATGGTAGGCATTTTCTCATTCCTTATGTACTTGCTGATGAAATCCTGCAATAAATCGGTCTTCTTCTAGTTCTACCAACGTCCTGAGCCTCTCTTGAACAATGCCAGTGTCATCCATATCTGTGAATGCTGCAATTCTAGACCATAAACTAAATATTCCATAGGGACAACTGCTTCTAGACCATAAACCAACTTAAAGGGAGTTGGCATTGTCATCTTCTTTCAAGTAGTTATATAGGCCCATAACACTATTGGTCCTCTGAAATCCCAGTCATCCCTGTTCACACTACAAATATTTGTCAGTGTTATCTCCAATATCTTGTTGAAATCTTTGACTCTCCCATTCGCTTGTGGATGGTAGGGAGTACTCTTCTGATGGTGGACTTCAAATTCCTACATCAAAGCTTCAATAGTATTATTAATAAATTTTTTACCTTGATCACTTATCAGTGTCTTCGGGCATCCAAACCTGGTTATGATATCATCAAATATAAATCGCATAGTTGTAGTTGCACTACAGTCCTTCACTACTCTTGCTTCTACCCATCTGGTCAAATACTTTGTCACAGTGATGATGTATCTATCTCCTATGCACTTTCCTGGTGGGTTAATAGGTCCAATGAAATCAATGGCCCATTTCTCAAATTCTTATAAGGTTCACTGTGGTGCTAAAGGCATCTCATCTTTTATGGAAGGTTTCCCTGCTCTCTGGCATACATCACAGGATTTATAGTATTCCTTAGCATCTTTATGTAAAGTAGGCCACCATAGGCTAGCTCTAAGAACCTTCTGCGTTGTTTCTTTTCCTACGTAGTGACCTCCTGTGATGCCTTCATGTGCTTCTGCTAGAATCAATGGTATTTGCTCCTCCATAGCATATCTGCTCAAGATCTCATCAGGTCCCATATTGTATAGATGTCTAGCTATAAGTAAAAAATGTGTAGCCCGAACTACCAGTTGTTTCTTTTGAATGATTGTATATCCACAAGGTTCCATTCCTATTGATAGGAACTGGACTATCTCAGCGAAGTGATCATCAGCCTTCCTGATGGCCAACAACTATGCATCTGGTAGTGTATCCTCCAAACTAGTAGGTTCCTCTCCATGTTCCAACCTAGATAAGTGGCTAGGTCCCTTGTTCATTCTCCCTGGATTGACCACAATTTCAAAATCATATTCCTGGAATAGCAGTAACCACATGTATACCCTTCCCCCCAACACTGGCTTGTTGACTAGGTATTTCAACATAGAGTGATTAGTGAAAATCTTAAAATTTCCTCCCAACAAGTAGTGTCGAAAATTCTACAACGTGTACACCGTGGCTAAACCTTCTCTCTCAGTGGTAGTGTAGTTTATCTCAGCTATAGATAGCTTCCTGCTAGAAACGTCTAATGAATGGTCAATATCTCTTGCTCCTGGTTGTGATAACATTGCACCTAGTGCAATAGATGAAGCATCAACATGCACGTGAAATTCCTTGCTCCAATCTCGGAAAACTAGATTCGGCGCAGTAATCATTTTTTGTTTTAGTGCATCAAAGCTTTGTTGACATTCTTCTATCCATTAAAATTGGAAATATTTCTTTAATAACTTCTCCATAGGTGTCGTAATATGTACATTGCCCTTAATGAACTTTACTGTAGTATCTAATATGTCCCAGCGTAGTGCGCAACTGTCTGACTGATGTAGGGGGGGTAGATCAACAATAATGGAAATATTGGATGGATCTACCAGCAACCCCTGCTTACACACAGTATGTCCTAGTGACACTCCAAAGGGTGAAAAGAAGATGCACTTCTTCAGGTTCAGGGAAATCTGACATTGCCTACAGTTATCCAACATTAGTCTTAAACATTCAATATGGTTTTGCAATAAGCTAAAAACAATCTAATCATCAAAATATGCTTCCAAACATTTATGTAAAAACTCCTTGAATGCTTCGACCACCACCCTGGAAACGATGGCTGGTGCATTCTTCAATCCAAAAGGAATCACCGTGTATTGGTAGGATCCCCATTCTATTTCAAATGTGGTCTTATGGTAGTCTTCCTTGGCAATCCTGATCTGGTGATAACCTGAAAATTCATCTGTGAAGGAGTAGATGTCATGTCCTCCTACATTATCTAACACTTCATATGTAAACGATGTAGGTAATGGTCCATGCAAATAGGCATCATTCATCTTCCTAAGATCTACACAGATCCTGATCTCTCCTGTTTTCTTATCTTGTACCACCATAGGGCTAATCCATTTTGACTCTTCAACAGGTTCTATGATTTCTTCTTCCAACATCCTGTCTAATTCAATCTTCACTTTCTGCTTATATTTTGGATTCAATCTATAGGGTCTCTTCTAAACTGGCCTAGCATTTGGCTTCAAGTGGATCTTCATCTCTCCCATGGGCCCTTTAATGCCCTTCATATCAGTGAACTTGGTTGGAAACAAGTCCTGATATTCATGCAGTAGTTCTATGATCTTATCAATGGTGGCATCATCCCAATAATCTCCAACATTAGCAATCTTAGGTGCTTTCTCTATTCCAATATTATCTTTCTTGATTTTGATCGGCTATCCAATGAAAGGCAATTTGAATCCCGGTCCTTCTATGTCTCTCTGTCCTTCTATTTCATACCAATTTGAAGTGGTGAGGCACAGTTCTTCTTGAAGATACCAATTGATAGGCGTTGTGTCTAGAGTGTTGATGAGCTTATGCACCCACTGTTCTTGATGAATGATGCTCCAAGCCTCCTCACAACCTCGCACATGGTCCTTCGAGCAACTTTGACCTGTGTATCAAACTTCACATCCTTCTACTTGTTCTGAAAAGCGCACTGCCATCAAAGTGCGGCATTGCATCTAGTCCATAATGTTCTTTTTATGTGTCCCCCACCATCTTTCTGGTGTTTCTTTTAGATCCTTATCCATTGCCAACAATCTCTATTGTACTGGTACAATTTCTTCAAAATCTGATAAAAATGTTTATAAATTATTTAAACCATCAAATGTGGGCAGATTGCTTACTTTTGTGCCAATCTAGCGAACATCCCTAGTCAATCTAGCACACCTCTGCATAGAAACTTCATACATTTTGTTCTGCCAATTCTCCAGTGCTTCTTCTGAGTCCAATGAGCATGTGTTGTCACTTTTCCATATTAAATTCCCATCTGTTGTAGGGTTAATGTAATCATGTCGTCTCACTGTCAATTTATTTATATTCTCTAGCTCATATGTGCGGTCTTATTCTCTTATGGGTTCTGTGTATCTTCAACCTTCATCCATATCCATAGGTCCAATGACCCTAAGGCCATCACCTTCAAATGTAATTCTTATTTTCTTCTAGTCAACAAAAATGGACTTGTTGAAAGCCCAATCAATTCCTAACAACACAAGATAAGGACAACTCTCATCAACTATCTCAATCACCTCGAAGTACACAAATGTCCTTACCCCATCGATGTCCATAGGGACATGCTCCAGTCTCTCACAGGGGCTTACTTTCTACTTATTATCTATCCTAAGCCCAATATGGGAATAAATTAACGTAGGTTTCCCATTAGTTCCCAGGTCTTCTTCGTCATAACATTGAGTTCTGATCCTAAGTCGAGCACCACATAATCTATATCATAATCTCCAATCTAAGAATTAAGGTGTAGTTCCTTATTTGTCCTTCTCTTTTTGGATACTTTATGTACTTCTCTATTCAGTAGAGGGTCTACCTTCCCTGGTTCATACTGTTGGATCAAGTTTTGTAGTTCTTGTATGGCTCTTCCATCCTTAATCAAATCAATGAACATATACAAGAAACTAACAAGCTTTCTTACCTCTTTTCCTTCTCCCGATCATGCATATTGATCGAATGCAAGGGGCAGCCCACATTCTCTCACTTTTGGTTGTGCCTTTGAAGAAGAAATCTGATCTCCTCCAAATTATCTTCTTGCTTCTTCAAACGTCTTCTTTTCTTTCCTCAGATCAAACTCTGGTGTCTTCTCTGCAGCTCTTCTAACCCCTAATTCTTTTATAGTTGTTGTTGGAGTCACCCTGTCTTTTCCTATAACAGTGCCTCCTCTAGTGATAACAACGACTCTAGGATCTTCTCCGTGAGGTTATGCTGATATTAATTGTACTTGTGGGTTTCCTCCTCATCTCTCTTAAATTTTGGCAGTAGATGCAAGTGCTACAAGGGTTCTAACAGTCCCTTTCAAAATTTCCTGGTTGTGCACAATTATAAAAAATGATCTGACCTCGACCATGACCCATGCCTCCTCATCTTCCCCTTCCTCTGAATCCACAAGCTTCCTCTTCCAAATATCAATATAGCATATAAAAACCTCAAAAAAAGTACTCAACGCCTTGAAAAAAAGATAATTTCAGATAATAAGCCTCTTTGAGGGGGCAACCTCCTTTTACCCCACTTAAATGTTCAAGTATAAGATGATTCAAAATGAAAATGTCTCCTTGGTATATATAGGAAACTAGGAGGTATAATTACAACTAATGGCCTAAAGACGACATAAATAAAATAACATTACTAATATAATATGCCCCAATTAAGGGGTAATGAGCCAATATTAGGGCTTAACACTTTTGTAGCTGAATCTTTTACAATAGAATATTTTTTGGGCTGACTTGAAAAAGGTATGTTACTTTGAGATTATTTGGTGGGGTTTCCCTTCAGAGGGTTTCACTTTGGAGGATTTGGAGGTACCCTTTGATTTCTAAGGTTGTATTGTCTTTGGAATTACATGATGGCATTTTGCGATCTTGTCTGGTAATATTTTTTTTTTACTAACGGCCTTTCCTCTTCATCTTGCCAAAAGATCTCACTTGCATCCATGAACTCGTCATGTTCTTATTTAGTAAAAAAAACTTGTGTTTCTTTATCATCATAGTAGTTCATGTTGTCTTCAAAATATCCATCATAATTTTCATCTATATAATTATTTTGAAAAGGAGGCCTTAATTGTTAATCTCCCTAATTTCCTTGATTTCCTTGATTTCCCTGATTTCCCCAATTCGCCTGGTCTGCTTGATTTTCTTGGTTCCCCTAATTTGGCTGTTTCCTTTTCTCTCTTTGTCTAATTTGGGGGATCGCTGGTATCCTTAGATCTCTGGGTGGACCATCAGCCTGTTCTCTGGGGTTAAACCTATTACCTAGAGTTATCCTTTCCATTATTCTCTCCATGTTTCTCATCATTTCTTCAAACCTTTCGTCTGGTGTTTGTGACGTTGAAGGTTGTTCTTTATCCTGAGTTTTGTTTTTTTCCCTACCAGAATTAGTTTTCATCTTATCTTAAGCCATTAGGTTCACTTCAACTTCTATGGCATCATTCATCATATCATCCAATGTTGCAGATCTTCATTCTCTTAATAATAAAGCAAAGTCACTTTCAAAAGAATCAACATATATGAGCTTAGAATCATTAAGGGGGGGGGTTACCTCAGTAGGAATCACATTATAGACCTTCATAAATATGGTTGAAAACTCCTACACTATTTCGTCAGGTGATCTCTTCATGTTGTTGTACTAGGTCAACAACTGAAGGGGATTTTTCTTATCTCCCCATTTTGAAAGGAAGTTTGTTTCAAAGGCCTCAAAATATATGATAGTAGTTGGTGGAAGGGATCTAGACCACTTCCTCACTTCTCCTGCAAGACTTTGTGTAAATAGCCTCATTTCCTAATATTCAAAGTCCACCTCTTCCAATTCTATGAAATCATTAAACCAATCTAGATGCTTCTGAGCTGATATGTTACCTTCAACATCATATAGTTTGATCCTTAGGTTATAATCATGAGGTAGATCATGTAGTTGGGTAGGCAATATGAGAGGGGAAAATGTGGCTTCCATAGTTTCTATGAGGGGTCAAAGTGACTGTTGGTTCTGAGAAGGGATCACTATAGGTCTAGCAGATGCGGCTAAAATCAAATCTTGGAATCTCTTTTCGTCAAATATGGTCTCACTTAAACAAGATTCAGACTTAGTTCTGAATAGGTCTTGCTCAAATTTCACAAACTCAAGGTCTTCAAGGCTACTCACTTTGTCCTTGGGAAAGGAAAGATATTAGTCTGGATGCAACACTGGGGTTACTGAATTTTCTCTTCTTTTACGTATAAGATTCTCAGGGTCCGACACAAGGATTACAGCTTCTGGGTCTGGGTTGCTCCTGGTGAATTTTCTTAGGACCCAGGATTTCTATCTCACACTGTTTGGTGCAACTAGTCTTTTGGTAACAGAGTTTCCAGGGAAAACATAATCTCAGCTAATAAGGTATTTGATCCACTATCACCGTCAGAGATCAAACTAAGTCTTTAAAGTTGTTTTCCTAGGGAAGATTTTTCAATTTCATCCTCCACAACGACGCTAGAATGTTAGCACTCTGTAAATTTTGTCTGGCTAATAGACAAAAGACAGAGGTAATTGTTTTAACCAACTTTAGAGTTGAGGCACTATCCTTCTCAACTCAAAGAGGGCTCTTTCATGTCACTTGATATTTATTTGGAAATTGATGGCTAGATTTGGTTTGTTTTGGGGGTTATTTATAAATTTGTTGGCGAGGAAGGGGAGGAACACTGCGGGCTATGGAGTCAAAATTCTGAAATTGAATGAAAACAATGACTGGCCAGCAGAACTCTCTAGAGGATAAAGGCTAAATGAGGCAATGAATCTGAGTTTTTAATTTGAGTTTAAGCAGGGTGTAAGAAGAAAGAGAAACAAATAACTGTATCAGAGCATTACTTAAATGAATTTTGAATTAGTTAAGAGGAAATTCACACAGTTTAAATTTCTTAAGATGAGAGCATCACACGATGAATTCTAATCTTTTAACTATCTAATATAAATAGAAGATAGTGAAAATGTAAATAGAGAATCATAGGAAATACATACGATGAGAGAAGACCAAACTCATATCACCACCACTAGAATCTTTTCATAGAGACTTCAAAAGATTCTGCATGTATATTCAATTCAACTCCAGAAAATTACAATAGAGTTTAGAAGCAACAAAAAGGTTCCCTTGCACTTTTGCCAACATTAATTCATTCAAAATTTATAGTACTTATACAATTCGATTACAATGGCTGAAACCAAAACGTTCCAACTTCTAAAACTGACTATAATAATTTCAACTGATAGTCTCGGCATATGAACCGATTTACAATGATTAAAGAAAAAATGTTTCATATA